>CM062510.1:5679314-5739314 GCA_031479575.1 Coregonus ussuriensis
CATTGATTCTTGAAGAATATAACACATGCCTCATGAAGCCTTAGTTCAACTGTCGTAAAAAAATCCCCCCATCAGATCCCAAAATAGCTTTTTTTACTCCAATGTTTAGAAACAATGTAAATGTAAAACCAACACGTATAGCTACTCAACATGGTTTTAAAACTATAATGTTGATATCATGGATGGTCAGTCCTTGCATCCATAGGTCTGTCTATGAAATTGAGAGTAGTTACATTTCTCCAGTACCAAAAATCTATCATCTTATTACCAAAACAGTGGCGGAGTGACAGATTTTGTTATTGTTTGAACTGCAGATTGTTTGATTGATGTGTGGATTTTTTAAAGGGACAACCTAGGATTTAAACGCAACAAAATGGCTTGCACAGAGACTGTTGTGTTGGTAAACAGCTGAGGGATGGGGGCTGGAGAAATGTAACCACTCTCAAATTCATAGAGAAAGCTATTGTAGGGCAACCTTAACCCAAAACCTAGCGACCTCATCAAGAAGTTCAGACATCTTGGTATAACAATTAGAAGGTGTTGGCTTGACATTCTCTGGACCCAGGTTTGAGTCCAAGCTCAGGGCTACCCCCCTGGAATTCACTACACTATGAATACAAGGACTGGCCGTCCATAAGGTCAAAATCACAGTTTAAATATAGATATACAGTATTTGTTTACAAACAGTGGCTTTATACATTGCTTATGTTTTGGTTTCTGATGGGGAAATACATTTGAGGCATTTATAAGTATATTCTTCAAGAATCAATAGCTATTAGGGCTGACCCCATTTAGTCGACTGGCTGACTGTTTGGTCGATAGGCTGTTGGTCGACCAAGCTTTTTTTTGCAAATATACAGTCAGTGTTTTCCTCATTTACTGCGCCACAGTAGAATCATTGCTGCCACACCAAAAAGAAACATCATTTTCTACCAAACATAGTTTCATTAAAGTTCTGTAAAGCACATTCGTGAGAAACGGCAAGAAAGGTACGTTAGCTTGTTTGTTTGACTAACGTTAGCTAGCCAACTAGTTAACTACATAAGCTAGCTAAAACCTAAAAACTCTTCTAACATCATCTAGATCTATAATATTGCTGCCACAATTGTAACGGCAATTATCTATCCAATATCTACAAAGTATGTTGATGATAGAAACATGTTTAACTAACATTACTAGTCTAGCAAGTTAGCTAGCTAGTTCCTTTGGAACTCTATCAAGTGCAAGCAAGATGGCTACATTTATCTGTCTTCGATTAGATTTCTTTTTCTCAGATGAGTTTATTGAAATATTTCCAGCCACAGCAGCGGAAGAGAAAGGGGGAGCGGGACAAGAGTGTCAGGTAACGTTAACTTAGCTAGCTAAGGTCAAATCAGCCTAAATTAAATGAAACTTTCTTTAGTTAGCCAACTCTTTACAAGCTTACGCTATCGTTTTTATAACAAGTGTTTGGCTTATTTTACTAGACAGAGAAGAGGGAGAATCCCGGGAGTGAGGTAGGGATGCATGAGGGACAGAATGGAGGAGAGGAGGGGAGAGAGCCAGGAGGGAGATGGAAAGCAGAGGAGAGGAGAGGAGGGGAGAGAGCCAGGAGGGGAGATGGAAGGAGAGAGGAGAGGAGAGGAGAGGAGAGGAGAGGAGAGGAGAGGAGAGGAGAGGAGCGAGCCAGGAGGGGAGATGGAAGGAGAGAGGAGAACAGAGGAAAGGAGAGAGGAGAGGGAGGGGAGGGGAGAGAGCCAGGAGGGGAGATGGAAGGAGAGAGGAGAACAGAGGAAAGGAGAGAGGAGAACAGAGGAAAGGAGAGAGGAGAGGAGGGGAGGGGAGAGAGCCAGGAGGGGAGATGGAAGGAGAGAGGAGAACAGAGGAAAGGAGAGAGGAGAACAGAGGAAAGGAGAGAGGAGAGCAGAGGAGAGGAGAGAGGGAGAGGAGGGGAGAGGAGAGGAGAGGAGGGAGAGAGCCAGGAGGGGAGATGGAAGGAGAGAGGAGAGAGGGAAGGAAAGAGGAGAGGAGAGGAGAGGAGGGGAGAGAGCCAGGAGGGGAGATGGAAGGAGAGAGGAGAGCAGAGGAAAGGAGAGAGGAGAGGAGGGGAGCGAGCCAGGAGGGGAGATGGAAGGGAGAGAGGAGAGTGGGAAGGAGAGAGGAGAGCAGAGGAAAGGAGGAGAGGAGAGCAGAGGAGAGGAGAGAGAGCAGAGTGGAACAGAGGAGAGGAGAGAGGAGAGCAGAGTGGAACAGAGGAGAGGAGAGCAGAGTGGAACAGAGGAGAGGAGAGAGGAGAGCAGAGTGGAACAGAGGAGAGAGGAGAGCAGAGTGGAACAGAGGAGAGGAGAGAGGAGAGCAGAGTGGAACAGAGGAGAGGAGAGAGGAGAGCAGAGTGGAACAGAGGCCACCTCCAACGTCGCTTTAGAGAATTTGGCAGTACGTCCAAACGGCCTCTTAACCGCAGACCACGTGTAACCACGCCAGCCCAGGACCCTCCACATCCGGCTTCTTCACCTCTGGTATCATCTGAGACCAGCCACCCGGCACAGCTGATGAAACTGTGGGTTTGCACAACCAAAGAATTTCTGCACAAACTTTCAGGAAACCGTCTCAGGGAAGCTCATCTGCGTGCTCGTCGAACCTCACCAGGGTCTTGACCTGACTGCAGTTCGGCGTCATAACCTTCAGTGGACAAATTCTCACATTCGATGGCTGCTGACACGCTGGAGAAGTGTGCTCTTCACAGATGAATCCCGGTTTTCAACTGTAACGGGCAGATGGCGTAATGGGTATAATGAGACCCCGTGTGGTCAAAAAAGTTATACTTTTGACTCATCTGTCCATAGAACATTCTTCAAGAGTCTTGATGATCATCCAGGTGCTTTTTGGCAAACTCGAGTCAACTTTTTGGACCAGATGGATCCCATTATGCCTGGCGATAACAAACACTGCATTCTACAGTAAGAACCTCATACCAAAGGTCAAGCATGGTGGTGGTAATGTGATGGTTTGGGGATGCTTTGCTGCCTCAGGACCTGGACGACTTGCCTTAATAGAAGGAACCATGAATTCTGCTCTGTATCAGAGAATTCTACAGGAGAATGTCAGACCCTCCGTCTGTGAGCTGAAGCTGAAGCACAGCTGGGTCATACATTCAGTATCATAAATATGCAAAAATAGGGACTTGATGTGGCGAGGAGCAGCAGCTAACTAAAGAGGCTGTGTAGCTCCAACTATATATTAACTCATTATTCAACGCCTACTTACATATTTTGTTAAAAAACTAATTGTCCAAGATATCAGTTACATGGAAAAGCGACTTAGAAGCACACAAAAACACTTCTGATGAAAAACACAAAATGTCGTCTCTACCTGCAGCTGCTGCTAGCAGGAAAAATGGCGAAGAAGAACAGGATGCTCTCGATGGTGCAGCAGAAGAACAGGATGCTCTCGATGGTGCAGCAGAAGAACAGACAGATGACCCAGTCTCAAATCAAATTATATTTGTCACATGCGCCGAATACAACAGGGGTAGACCTTACCGTGAAATGCTTATTTACAAGCCCTTAACCTACAATACCCTTCAAGAAATAGAGTTAAGAAAATATTTACTAAATAAACTAAAGTAAAACATTTAATAAAAAGTAACACAATAACGAGGCTATATACAGGGGTACCGGTACCCGGGTCAATATGCGGGATTAATAGGTTAATCGAGGTAATTTGTACATGTAGGTAGGGGGTAAAGGGGTAAAGGGGAGTGTCAATGAAAATAGTATGTGTGGCCATTTGATTAATTGTTCATCAGTAGCCACGATTAGCTTTTCAGGAGTCTTATGGCTTGGGGGTAGAAACTGTTAAGGAGCCTTTTGGACCTAAACTTGGCGCTCCGGTACCGCCTGCCGTGCGGTAGCAGAGAGAACAGTCTATGGAGAACAGACTTTTGTGACTGGAGTCTTTGACAATGTTTTGAGCCTTCCTCTAACACCGCCTGGTATAGAGGTCCTGGATGGCAGGATGCTTGGCCCCAGTGATGTACTGGGCCGTACGCACTACCCTCTAGCGCCTTACGGTCGGATGCCGAGCAGTTGCCTTACCAGGCGGTGATTCAACCGGTCAGGATGCTCTCGATGGTGCAGCAGTAGAACTTCTTGAGGATCTGGGGACCCATGCCAAATCTTTTTCAGTCTCCTGAGGGGGAAAAGGTGTTGTGGTGCCCTCTTCACGACTGTCTTGGTGTGTTTGGACCATGATAGTTTGTTGGTGATGTGGACGCCAAGGAACTTGAAACGCTCGACCCGCTCCACTGCAGCCCCGTCGATGTTAATGGGGGCCTGTTCGGCCCTCCTTTTCCTGTAGTCCACGATCAGCTCCTTTGTCTTGCTCACATTGAGGGAGAGGTTGTTCTCCTGGCACCACACTGCTAGGTCTCTGACCTCCTCCCTGTAGGCTATCTCATCATTGTCGGTGATCCTGCCTACCACTGTTGTGTCGTCAGCAAACTTCATGATGGTGTTGGAGTCGTGCCTGGCCATGCAGTCATGGGTGAACAGGGAGTACAGGAGGGGACTAAGCATGCACCCCTGAAGGGCCACCTGTGTTGAGTGTCAGTGTGGCAGATGTGTTGTTGCCTACCCTTACCACCTGGGGGCGGCCCGTCAGGAAGGTCAGGATTCAGTTGCAGAGGGAGGTGTTTAGTCCCAGGTTCCTTAGCTTAGTGATGAGCTTTGTGGGCACTACGGTGTTGAACGCTGAGCTGTAGTCAATGAACAGCATTTTCAAATAGGTGTTCCTTTTGTTCAGGTGGGAAAGGGCAGTGTGGAGTGCAATTGAGAGTGCTTCATCTGTGGATCTGTTGGGGGGGTATGCGAATTGGAGTGGGTCTAGGATTTCTGGGATGATGGTGTTGATGTGAGCCATGACCAGCCTTTCAAAGCACTTCATGGCTACCGACGTGAGTGCTATGGAGCGGAAGTGTCAACCATGTTTTCTTCATGTGTATGGGGTGTGTGAGGTCAAAGGTCATAGTGACTCACATTACTCTGCTGATTGTAAATTGTAAAAGACTCTGTTCACCTCATATATATATATATATATACACACAGAGAGGGATATTGAACCCCTTTTTTAGGCACCAAACTACTAGGCATATAACTACTATATAAACTACTATATACTTCCATTTATTAAACAGGTACCGGACTGCCTTCAGATTAGGCTTCTGGGCATCCTAGAGCAAAACAACCGACATGTACGTGTTCGTGAGAGACTTACCTTTCCAAAGAGGGGTCATATTAGTGGCCCAAACTGTTCGGACTCTACAGACGTTCTCGTGAGATTATCAGGAGGTCTCACTTGTCTGACAAACATAGCTTAAACAGACAGATCTTTATGGGGGGGTTTGTACGATGCTAATTCGATTCCAGCGGCGGTGCAGACAATAACTGTAGGGGGTTAACTTGTCTCCTCCCCTTCATCTAAGTCGCTCTGGATAAGAGCGTCTGCTAAATGACGAAAATGTAAATGTAATGTAAATGTAATCTACACTGATTGGAGTGGATTTAAGAAGTGACATCAATAAGGAACATATCTTTCACCTGGATTCACCTGGTCAGTCTATGTCATGGAAAGAGCAGGTGGTCCTAATGGTTTGTACACTCAGTGTATATAGTGTTGTGTCCCTGTACGTTCACGTGTGGAACGGCATGAAATGCTGAGTTTCCAATCATTTAGAAACGTGATCCCAACGTCACACATTGTCCTATGCGGAGGGAGTCGAAAAGAAAAGACACGAAGGCTGTTGTATAAAACACCTGTCTCCAGATTACATCTTCAAACTAAGGGCAACCATGGCATCCGTGACAGAGCGGGAGAAATGCTCATCCATGTATGGGTAAGAGAGTCTAGCTAGCTACATTTTCAGATATTATAAGTTTCTAATTTTGTCAGCAAGTAGTTTTCATTGCAAGTTAAAGTGTACTGTTAGATAGCTAGCTAACGTTAGCTGGCTGGCTCGCTAGCTAACAGCTGTCTGGCTCGCTAGCTAACGTTAGCTGTCTGGCTCGCTAGCTAACGTTAGCTGTCTGGCTCGCTAGCTAACGTTACATGTATGACCTGTGTAGTACAGGTCAGGGACAAAGTTGTGGAGAAGTACAGATCAGGGTTGGGTTATAACTGTAGCTCAGTTGGTAGAGCATGGCGCTTGCAACGCCAGGGATGTGGGTTCGATTCCCACGGGGGGCCAGTATGAAAAATGTATGCACTCACTAACTGTAAGTCGCTCTGGATAAGAGCGTCTGACTAAATGACTAAAATGTAAATGTAATATTATTCGTATCTCAGAGCCATTTGCATTGCTAGTTATAGCCTAATGTTAGCTAGCTAGCTAACACTGAACCTAGTTGGTTAGCTTTTAGCTACCTGCAGATTCATGCAGGGTAGTAACGCAATGAGTTGGGATAATGGTTCGTTGTTTAGCTAGCTAGCTAGCTAGCTACATGTCTAAACAAAAAGACTCCACTATGCAAGTAACCATTTCACTGTACCGTTTACACCTTCTGTATCCTGTGCATGTGACAAATAAACGTTTTGATTTTATTTGATATAGTGTGTGTTTACCAGCGATGGTAATGTGAAGAACAACGTTACCTGCACCAAAGTCAAATGAGTATATAACGTTAGGTTAGGTTAGGATATAACGTTAGGTTAGGTTAGGATATAACGTTAGGGTTAGGTTAGGATATAACGTTAGGGTTAGGTTAGGATATAACATTAGGGTTAGGTTAGAATATAACGTTGGGGTTAGGTTAGGATAAAACGTTAGGGTTAGGTTAGGATATAACATTAGGGTTAGGTTAGGATATAACGTTAGGGTTAGGTTAGGATATAACGTTAGGTTAGGATATAACGTTAGGTTAGGATATAACGTTAGGGTTAGGTTAGGATATAGGGTTAGGTTAGGATATAACGTTAGGGTTAGGTTAGGATATAACGTTAGGGTTAGGTTAGGTTAGGATATAACATTAGGGTTAGGTTAGGATATAACGTTAGGGTTAGGTTAGGATATAACGTTAGGTTAGGATATAACGTTAGGGTTAGGTTAGGTTAGGATATAGGGTTAGGATATAACGTTAGGGTTAGGTTAGGATATAACGTTAGGTTAGGTTAGGATATAACGTTAGGGTTAGGTTAGGATATAACGTTAGGGTTAGGTTAGGATATAACGTTAGGGTTAGGTTAGGATATAATGTTAGGGTTAGGTTAGGATATAACATTAGGTTAGGTTAGGATATAACGTTAGGGTTAGGTTAGGATATAACATTAGGGTTAGGTTAGGATATAACGTTAGGGTTAGGATATAACGTTAGGGTTAGGTTAGGATATAACGTTAGGGTTAGGATATAACGTTAGGGTTAGGTTAGGATATAACGTTAGGTTAGGTTAAGATATAACGTTAGGTTAGGATATAATGTTAGGGTTAGGATATAGGGTTAGGATATAACGTTAGGGTTAGGTTAGGATATAACGTTAGGTTAGGATATAACGTTAGGGTTTGGTTAGGATATAACGTTAGGGTTAGGTTAGGATATAATGTTAGGGTTAGGTTAGGATATAACATTAGGTTAGGTTAGGATATAACGTTAGGGTTAGGTTAGGATATAACGTTAGGGTTAGGTTAGGATATAACGTTAGGTTAGGTTAGGCTATAACGTTAGGTTAGGTTAGGATATAACGTTAGGGTTAGGTTAGGATATAACGTTAGGGTTAGGTTAGGATATAACGTTAGGGTTAGGTTAGGATATAACGTTAGGGTTAGGTTAGGATATAACGTTAGGGTTAGGTTAGGATATAACATTAGGTTAGGTTAGGATATAACATTAGGGTTAGGATATAACGTTAGGGTTAGGTTAGGTTAGGATATAATGTTAGGTTAGGTTAGGATATAACGTTAAGGTTAGGTTAGGATATAACGTTAGGGTTAGGTTAGGATATAACATTAGGGTTAGGTTAGGATATAACGTTAGGGTTAGGTTAGGATATAACATTAGGGTTAGGTTAGGATATAACGTTAGGGTTAGGTTAGGATATAACGTTAGGTTAGGTTAAGATATAACGTTAGGTTAGGATATAACGTTAGGGTTAGGTTAGGTTAGGATATAGGGTTAGGATATAGGGTTAGGATATAACGTTAGGGTTAGGTTAGGATATAACGTTAGGTTAGGTTAGGATATAACGTTAGGGTTAGGTTAGGATATAATGTTAGGGTTAGGTTAGGATATAACGTTAGGGTTAGGTTAGGATATAACGTTAGGATATAGGGTTAGGATATAACGTTAGGGTTAGGTTAGGATATAACGTTAGGGTTAGGTTAGGATATAATGTTAGGGTTAGAATAGGATATAACATTAGGTTAGGTTAGGATATAACGTTAGGGTTAGGTTAGGATATAACGTTAGGGTTAGGTTAGGATATAACATTAGGTTAGGTTAGGATATAACGTTAGGGTTAGGTTAGGATATAACGTTAGGGTTAGGTTAGGATATAACGTTAGGGTTAGGTTAGGATATAACATTAGGTTAGGATATAACATTAGGGTTAGGATATAACATTAGGGTTAGGATATAACATTAGGGTTAGGATATAACATTAGGGTTAGGATATAACGTTAGGGTTAGGTTAGGTTAGGATATAATGTTAGGTTAGGTTAGGATATAACGTTATGGTTAGGTTAGGATATAACGTTAGGGTTAGGTTAGGATATAACGTTAGGGTTAGGTTAGGATATAACGTTATGGTTAGGTTAGGATATAACGTTAGGGTTAGGTTAGGATATAACGTTAGGGTTAGGTTAGGATATAACGTTAGGGTTAGGTTAGGATATAACGTTAGGTTAGGTTAGGATATAACATTAGGTTAGGATATAACATTAGGGTTAGGATATAACGTTAGGGTTTGGTTAGGATATAATGTTAGGTTAGGTTAGGATATAACGTTATGGTTAGGTTAGGATATAACGTTAGGGTTAGGTTAGGATATAACGTTAGGGTTAGGTTAGGTTAGGATATAACGTTAGGGTTAGGTTAGGATATAACGTTAGGTCCAAAGAGACAGTGTCCGAGTTCTAAAATTCTCCGGTAGAATGCCCTGCTTTTATTTTGTCACAGTCACAACCGTAAGCTATTTTCTGTAATTAGAAAAGTACTACCTACTTTGAGCTTATTGCTTGAACTTGGGGGTCAATTCATGTTATTTCTGGAATGCAGGTTTGAATGTCTTGTCTATTTTAGTCAGCTTTCTTCCTTTACAGCTTTGATGGTCTGGAGCCTGGTGTTGTGGTTGTGGCCAAGGACCTTTCACTCAGATGGAACCAGGTTTCAGCTGCTGTGCAATGTTGACGTCCTTCCTCCCAGAGAGGTGAAAGCGTCCCTCGGACTGGACACAACCCGGCAAACATTATATTTTTGAGAAGATCAGGGACTTTTTGCAATGTAAAAAGACCACGGACATTACATTTCCAAAGTAATGTTTCAAAGCAACATTTCTCCAAAGGGCAGGACAGAAATATGCTCTCAGGCTAGATTTAATTTGTTCAACCAAAGTTCCTCAAAGGACCTGATGATATAGGCCCTAGGTCTAGATATAGTTTTTTTGTCTTTAAGTGTTTTAGGTTTTCCCTAATTGTAATCTACTCCCTTTAGTACTTGAAGTTAATAAAGTATTTTGTTGAAATCTTTTCTTTGTTATTTCAGCACTACTACCTCACTGCTTTAGCACACGGCCACATTCCCATGTTCCAATGTGAATTATTTTATTATTTAAGAGATGGGGGGGGTCTACGGCTGGAGAGAACGATGCTAAATGGGCGTGAACAAAGAGCAGCACTGTAGCTATACAAACAAATAGGGAAAAAGTCATCTGGCAACACTGCTTAGGGGTTTCAGCAACTTTAATAATGTATTTCTAGCCTACAATCATCCACTTTACTACTGTGGAAAAATAAGACTAAATATGGCTATTGTTGTTCACTTGACTGTCTTATTAAGACAATTGTCAAATAAGTTTGTAAAAGCGTTTCAATATTCATTACAGACGTCAATTGTTGTACAACATCATGGACATCACCTTTTAGCTAAAATAAACAGTGGATTTCTGCTGTTGTGGGCCTTCAACCAGCTGTCTGACTTTGTTGTTCACACAGGAGAGAGACGTGAGTATCGTGGATCCTCTGGGGAGCCTCAACAACATCATGAAGCTGAGGAGTCAGAGAAGAGTCCCTCCAGATCAGAACACCTCAAGAAACACCAGCGGAAACCCACAGGGGAGAAATCTCACCACTGCTCTGACTGTGGGAAGAGATTCACCTTAAAAGCAGACCTTAACAGACATGAGAGAACACACACAGGAAAGAAATCTTATAGCTGTGATCAATGTGGGAAGAGTTTTGTTGAATCTGGAGCTCTGACTGAACACAAGAGATCACACACAGGAGAGAAACCTTACAGCTGTGATCAATGTGGGAAGAGTTTTCCTCACTCAAGCAACCTGAGGGTACATCAGAGAATACACACTGGAGAGAAACCTTATAGCTGTGATCAATGTGGGAAGAGTTTTCCTCACTCAAGCAACCTGAGGGTACATCAGAGAATACACACTGGAGAGAAACCTTACAGCTGTGATCAATGTGGGAAGAGTTTTCCTCACTCAAGCAACCTGAGGGTACATCAGAGAATACACACTGGAGAGAAACCTTATAGCTGTGATCAATGTGGGAAGAGTTTTTCTCAGTTAAACATCCTGATAACACACCAGAGAACTCACACTGGAGAGAAACCTTACAACTGTGATCAATGTGGGAAGAGTTTTGTTGAATCTGGAGATCTGACTAGACACAAGAGAACACACACAGGAGAGAAACCTTACAGCTGTGATCAATGTGTGAAGAGTTTTGTTAATTCTAGCGCTCTGACTATACACAAGAGAACACACACAGGAGAGAAACCTTACAGCTGTGATCAATGTGGAAAGAAATACTCCCATTCATGTTCTCTGATTAAACATCAGAAAATACATACATGAGTTGTTTCATGATATCAATAAAATAATGTCACAGTGTAGAATGTTTTTAACATTATAGTAGGACTATTTTAATTAATGTCACGATTCAGAATGATTTTAACATTTAAGTAGAAGGAGTATTTTAATGAATAATGTCACAATGTAGAATCCCCCTGTTCTATTGATTTCAGCGTGATATGGATATTAGCCTCATCAGGGGAAAAATCCAGTCTGAATTGAAAGAGTAATATTATGTGATTAACAAAAAAAAGTGTTGCGTTACACTTACCTTGTTGGCGACCCACTTGAATCAAAATGCAACACTTCAAAATGTAGCTAGCTGTTTTCTACAAATTGTCCTCTAACCAATGATGTACAAATTTTTCCCGGATTCCATGTGGTGTTTGAGCTGTTAGTTTTAACAGGATGTGCAACCTCATCTCCCCCCTCTCCTGCAATTGATTTCAACGTGATATCGATATGAGTGATGACAAATACGTTTTGCGTTTCTCTTTGTTTTGGGGACCCCTACATTTAAATGAATCACTCCAAAATGTAGCTGACTGTCTTCTGCAGGTTGTCCTCTAACCAGTGAGGTAAAAGATGTCTTCCATTTCCATGTGTTTTTTTAGTTGTGTTAGTTTCAACATCACATACAACCTGATTTCCCCCCTAATAGATATCAGTGATTTATTGCCACTTGTCAAAACAACACAAGTATTATGATTACTATTGTGTTTGTGTCGATAGTACATGTTATGTTTATGTTTTCAATAGATCACAAACTGTTTTTTTTCATATTGGTTATTGATTTGGACACATTAAAACTGTTTTGACATTGTGCTATCCCACCTAACAAAATGTTTTTTAAAAGAAGACTATGCCGGTCGTCCAATCATCCTTGATGAATAACCTGCCAATAGGACAATGACACACAGAGAGATCCTTGATGAAAACCTGCCAATAGGACAATGACACTAAGCACACAACGCAGGAGTGGCCTCGGGACAAGTCCCAAGCCCGGACTTGAATCCGATCTAACATCTCTGGAGAGAGCTGAAAATAGTTGTGCAGCAACGCTCCCCATCCAACCTGACAGAGCTTGAGAGGATATGCAGTGAAGAATGGGAGAAACTCCCCAAATACAGGTGTGCCAAGCTTTTAGCATCATACCCAAGAAGACTCGATGCTGTAATCGCTGCCAAAGGTGCTTGAACAAAGTACTGAGTAAAGGGTCTGAATACTTATGTAAATGTAATATTTCCGTTTTTTTTACTTTTATACATTTGCTAAAATGATTAAACGTATTTTGCTGTCTCATTATGGGGTATTGTGTGTAGATTGATGAGGAAAAAACCAATTTAATACATTTTAGAATAAGGCTGTAACGTAACAGTCATGGGGTCTGAATACTTTCCAAATGCACTGTATATACTGTATCAAGGGTTGGATAGGTTACTTTGTAAATGTAATCCAGTAGTTACTAGTTAACTGTTCAACATTGTCATCAGTAACATACATGTTGGATTACCCTAACTCAGTAACGTAATCTGATTGCTTTTAGATTACTTTCCCCTTAAGAGCACAGGTTAGTACCACAGTCATAAAATCTGACTTTAAATCTAACCTTAACCACACTGCTAACCCTAATACCTAACCCTAACCTTAAATAACCCTAACCTTAACCACACTGCTAACCCTAATACCTAACCCTAACCTTAACCACACTGCTAACCCTAATGCCTAACCCTAACCTTAACCACACTGCTAACCCAAATGCCTAACCCTAACCTTAACCACACTGCTAACCCTAATGCCTAACCCTAACCTTAAATAACCCTAACCTTAACCACACTGCTAACCCTAATGCCTAACCCTAACCTTAACCACACTGCTAACCCTAATGCCTAACCCTAACCTTAACCACACTGCTAACCCTAATGCCTAACCCTAACCTTAACCACACTGCTAACCCTAATGCCTAACCTTAACCACACTGCTAACCCTAATGCCTAACTCTTACCTTAAATAACCCTAACCTTAACCATACTGCTAACCCTAATGCCTAACCCTAACCTTAACCACACTGCTAACCCTAATGCCTAACCTTAACCACACTGCTAACCCTAATGCCTAACCCTAACCTTAACCACACTGCTAACCCTAATGCCTAACCCTAACCTTAACCACACTGCTAACCCTAATGCCTAACCCTAACCTTAACCACACTGCTAACCCTAATACCTAACCCTAACCTTAACCACACTGCTAACCTGAAATAACCCTGCTTGTCAACCTGCTTAAGAGGCATTAGAAGAAGACAAAAAATAATATGACCAATTGAACATCTATTGCAGGATAAATCAATGTTAGAGTTTACATACAGTTGAAGTCGGAAGTTTACATACACCTTAGCCAAATACATTTAAACTCAGTTTTTCACAATTCCTGACATTTAATCCTAGTAAAAAATTCCCTGTCTTAGGTCAGTTAGGATCACCACATTATTTTAAGAATGTGAAATGTCAGAATAATAGTAGAGAAAATGATTTATTTCAGCTTTTATTTCTTTCATCACATTCCCAGTGGGTCAGAAGTTTACATACACTGAATTAGTATTTGGTAGCTTTGCCTTTAAATTGTTTAATTTGGGTGAAACGTTTCGGGTAGCCTTCCACAAGCTTCCCACAATAAGTTGGGTGAATTTTGGCCAATTCCTCCTGACAGAGCTGGTGTAACTGAGTCAGGTTTGTAGGCCTCCTTGCTCACACACGCTTTTTCAGTTCTGCCCACAAATGTCCTATAGGATTGAGGTCAGGGCTTTGTGATGGCCACTCCAATATCTTGACTTTGTTGTCCTTAAGCCATTTTGCCACAACTTTGGAAGTATGTTTGGGGTCATTGTCCATTTGGAAGACCCATTTGCGACCAAGCTTTAACTTCCTGACTGATGTCTTGAGATGTTGCTTCAATATACACACATAATTTTCCTTCCTCATGATGCGTTTTACTGTGTACATAGATACTTTTGTACATGTTTCCTCCAGCATCTTCACAAGGTCCTTTGCTGTTGTTCTGGGATTGATTTGCACTTTTCGAACCAAAGTACATTAATCTCTAGGAGACAGAACGTGTCTCCTTCCTGAGCGGTATGACGGCTGCGTGGTCCCATGGTGTTTATACTTGCGTACTATTATTTGTACAGATGAACGTGGTACCTTCAGGCATTTGGAAATTGCTCCAAGAATGACTTGTGGAGGTCTACAATTTTTTTTCTGAGGTCTTGGCTGATTTCTTTAGATTTTCCCATGATGTCAAGCAAAGAGGCACTGAGTTTGAAGGTAGGCCTTGAAATACATCCACAGGTACACCTCCAATTGACTCAAATTATGTCAATTAGCCTATCAGAAGCTTCTAAAGCCATCATTTTCTGGAATTTTCCAAGCTGTTTAAAGGCACAGTCAACTTAGTGTATGTAAACTTCTGACCCACTGGAATTGTGATACAGTGAATTATACGTGAAATAATCTGTCTGTAAACAATTGTTGGAAAAATGACTTGTGTCATGCGCAAAGTAGATGTCCTAACCGACTTGCCAAAACTATAGTTTGTTAACAAGAAATTTGTGGAATGGTTTTAATGACTCCAACCTGTATGTCAACTTTCGACTTCAACTGTAGCTGGCCATAAATGGATGTTGCATTTAACTTATTGAGTTTGTTATGTAGGCATCTTCTAACCCATTGCTTTCTACTATAGATAATAATATGATTAGGTTATATCTTTAGGCCTACAGAAAAAACTGTCTGTCGGATTTCCAGTCTTCAAGAATAGGACTTGGAATTATGGAAGTATAGATTAGCCAAGTTGTTTTACCTGAGCATAACTCATAAACTAAGGACTTATTAACCTACTCTGTTGTTTATGATTTTGAAATCATTGGGCACATTGCTTCCAGTTGAAAAGGAAATGTTGCTCTCGGAAAGGCATGATTTATTTGAGCAGTACTGAAAAGTGCTATTTGCAGGGGGTCATGTCCCTCCCACATCTGAAATTGCAGTTTTATCATTGCAATGTGATACAACAAGCGGCACAACAGTGCTTCTGAAAGGCTGGCTGGACCAGCAGGAAGAGTTGAACAGAGGGAGCTGCTGTCAGTGTGTTCCACGCTTTTTCCGAGTTGTAAAAGCAAGCAGAGCAGAAACTGGCAACTCTTTAGTCGATTGATGTAGCTGGCAAGGTAACTGCTGTTTAACTAACAGAAAAAAAACGAAATAAGTGTTTATTCCCAGTCCTATCAGCTAGTGTAATGACATGTGTAACGACATGCAGTGGGGAGAATTCTATTGTCCCCGTCAGTAGCCCAGGCTTTTATCATAGACGGTAATGTTCTCATCTCTGGACCACACAAGCTTTAGATTGCATTCTGCTAAGGCACTTGTCTCTCTACATCGGTCAGCTACATTGGTGAGCAGGGGGGGATCTTTTCCATACACCTTTGGGGACTGGGCACACAAATGCTCCTAGAGAGAAGGGGGAATATGGAAGCATGAGTTGATGACAGTTCTACAGTCTCCATCAGAGGCCCAGGCTTTTGGCAGAGATGGTAAATGTCTCATTTCTGGACTGCAACATTGTAAGATTGTGCCTTCCATAGCACTTGATATACATTCATTTGGTAGGTTAAACTATATTTAGATACTTCACATACTGCCTGAGATACCTTTGCTATTTCTCTCCGTACTCAATAAATGGTGAAACACTTTTTGTTATAGTGTTCTTTGTTCAAATGTATATGCATGAAACGTACATTCTGGAAAACATGTCTCACACTCATTTTGGCACCATCAACTTTTAGAAGGTTAGTAGGACAGTTAATCATGTAAAGCACATAAATATACTCACATTCACTGAACATTTAGTATTTGAAATTCAAACATTCATTTCCCAACAGTTTTTTATATAATCCTACAGGCTCTTTATCAGTCTCCGTACCTTATATTCCAATGCATCCAACATTATCCATGCCCACCATGGTATTGGGCTCTGGATAAGAGCATCTGCTGTAAGTCTCTGGATAAGAGCGTCTGCTAAATGACTCTACCGTAAGTCTCTCTGGATAAGAGCGTCTGCTAAATGACTCTACCGTAAGTCTCTCTGGATAAGAGCGTCTGCTAAATGACTCACTACTGTAAGTCTCTCTGGATAAGAGCGTCTCCTAAATGACTCACTACTGTAAGTCTCTCAGGATATGTGTAGGCTATGCCATATGTACTGGTTAATATGCAGCTGTCGTTTTTAAACCTCCATTCTAGCAGACATGACACACACACTTCTTTCTATATACATGCTTTTATTTGGGTTTCTGTGCAAAGTATATGATTGGAATGTTTCTTTAAGCCTGCAGCTAGTTAGTGAAATGAGACATATAATCATTCCAAAAGATCATTCAGAAATGCATTTAACTGACAGAGAGATAGCTAGATAATGAAACACAAATTGACATTGACAATAGCTGGCTAGGCCATTCAAACTGTAACATTGACTAGCTTTCAATACATTTGATAAATGGTCCATGGAGTTACCTCTTCATTCTATCAAGACAATTCTTATTGCATGCTGAATATTTTAAGTCAAATAAAATAAAATCAAATGTTATTTGTCACACACGCCGAATACAACCTTACCGTGAAATGCTTACTTACAAGCCCTTAAACAACAATGCAGTTCAAGAAATAGAGTTAAGAAAATATTTATGAAATAAACTAAAGTAAAACATAAAATAAAATAAAAATTAACACAATAAAATAACAATAATGAGGCTATATACAGGGGGTACCGGTACCGAATCAATGTGCTGGGTTAGTCCAGGTAATTTGTACATGTAGGGGTAAAGTGACTGTGCTTAGATGATAAACAGCGAGTAGCAGCAGTGTAAAAACAAAGGAGGGAGGGGATTAATTGTTCAGCAGTCTTATGGCTTGGGGGTAGAAGCTGTTAAGGAGCCTTTTGGTCCTAGACTTGGCGCTCCGGTACCGCTTGCTGTGCGGTAGCAGAGAGAACAGTCTATGACTTGGGTGACTGGAGTCTTTGACATTTTTTTGGGCCTTCTTCTGACACTGCCTAGTATATAGGTCCTAGATGGAAGGAAGCTTGGCCCCAGTGATGTACTGGGCCATACGCACTACCCTCTGTAGCGCCTTGCGGTCGGATGCCGAGCAGTTGCCATACCAGGCGGTGATGCAACTGGTCAGGATGCTCTCGATGGTGCAGCTGTATAACGTTTTGAGGATCTGGGGACCAATGCCAAATCTTTCTCCTGAGGGGGAAAAGGTGTTGTCGTGCCCTCTTCACGACTGTCTTGGTGTGTTTGGACCATGATAGTTCGTTGGTGATGTGGACACCAAGGAACTTGAAACTCTCAACCCGCTCCACTACAACACCGTCGATGTTGATGGGGGCCTATTCGGCCCTCCTTTTCCTGTAGTCCTCGATCAGCTCCTTTGTCTTGCTCACGTTGAGGGAGGGGCTGTTATCCTGGCACCACACTGCCAGGTCTCTGACCTCCTCCCTATAGGCTGTCTCATCGTTGTCGGTGATCAGGCATTCCACTGTTATGTCATCAGCAATCTTAATGATGGTGTTGGAGTCGTGCCTGGCCACGCAGTCGTGGGTGAACAGGGAGTACAGGAGGGGACTAAGCACGCACTCCTGAGGGGCCACAGTGTTGAGGATCAGCGTGGCAGATGTGTTGTTGCCTACCCTTACCACCTGGGGGCGGCCCGTCAGGAAGTCCAGGATCCAGTTGCAGAGGGAGGTGTTTAGTCCCAGGGTCCTTAGCTTAGTGACAAGCATTTCGCTACACCCGCAATAACATCTGCTAAACACGTGTATGTGACAAATAACATTTGATTTGATTTGATTAGTGGTGAGCTTTGTGGACACTATGATGTTGAATGCTGAGCTGTAGTCAATGAACAGCATTCTTACATAGGTCTTCATTTTGTCCAGGTGGGAAAGGGCAGTGTGAAAAGCGATTGAGATTGTGTCATCTATGGATCTGTTGGGGCGGTATGCGAATTGGAGTGGGTCATGCTTTGAGTACAAGTCCTGGTAATCGGTCTGGCCCTGCGGATTTGTGAATGTTGACCTGTTTAAAAGTCTTGCTCATATCAGATATGGAAAGCGTGATCACACAGTCATCCGGAACAGCTGGTGCTCTCATGCATGCTTCAGTGTTGCTTGCCTCGAAGCGAGCATAAAAGGCATTTAGCTCGTCTAGTAGGCTCGCGTCACTGGGCAGCTCGCGGCTGGGTTTCCCTTTGTAGTCCGTAATAGTTTGCAAGCCCTGCCACATCCGACGAGCGTCAGAGCTGGTGTAGTAGGATTCAATCTTAGTCCTGTATTGACGCTTTGCCTGTTTGATGGTTCATCTGAGGGCATAGCGGGATTTCTTATAAGCGTCCGGATTAGTGTCCCACTCCTTGAAAAGCGGCAGCTCTATCCTTTAGCTCGGTGCCGACGTTGCCTGTAATCCATGGCTTCTGGTTGGGATATGTACGTACGGTCACTGTGGGGACGACTTCGTTGATGCACTTATTGATGTAGCCGGTGACTGAGGTGGTATACTCCTCAATGCCATTGGATGAATCACGGAACATATTCCAGTCTGTGTTAGCAAAACAGTCCTGTAGCGTAGCAGCCGCGTCATCTGACCACCTACGTATTGAGCGAGTCACTGGTGCTTCCTGCTTTAGTTTTTGGGTGTAAGCAGGAATCAGGAGGATAGAATTATGGTCAGATTTGCCAAATGGAGGCAAGGGAGAGCTTTGATAGCACAGTTATTTTAGTATTGCAGTCAAAAAACATATATTTATCTTATTTCAGTCTTTGGGATCTTTTAGATATATATGTTTCTCTTCATCAGCTCACGTTTTCGTTGCTGTAGATACATCATAGATAAAAAGCAGTCCATTGGCTGCCTCCATCACGAAGGGTATGTATGGGACTTCCGATTGGTTCCAAGTTTAGGAGTTAGGAGTTAGTCAAATTTGCCTGAAATATATTTTTCATGAGAAAATGTGTAAGAATTGAAGGTGCCAACTAGGGCTGTGGCGGTCACGAAATTTCGTCAGCCGGTGATTGTCAAGCAGATAACTGTCGGTCTCACGGTAATTGACCATTAATTAACATAAAGACATTTAGCATCTCCTGGCTTCCACACACAGACTACAAGCCACTGATGCTGACCTTTGGAACATCTGCATCAGACTAATCAGACCAAAGGACACATTTCCACCGGTCTAATGTCCATTGCTCGTGTTTCTTGGCCCAAGCAAGTCTCTTCTTTATTATTGGTGTCCTTTTAGTAGTGGTTTCTTTGCAGCAATTCGACCATGAAGGCCTGATTCACACAGTCCCCTCTGAACAGTTGATGTTGAGATGTGTCTGTTACTTGAACTCTGTGAAGCATTTATTTGGGCTGCAATTTCTGAGGCTGGTAACTCTAATTAACTTATCCTCTGCAGCAGAGCCAACTCTGGGTCTGCCTTTCCTGTGACGTTCCTCATGAGAGCCAGTTTCATCATAGCGCTTGATGGTTTTTGCGACTGCACTTGAAGAAACGTTCAAAGTTCCTGAAATGTTCCGTATTGTCTGACCTTCATGTCTTAAAGTAATGATGGACTGTCGTTTCTCTTTGCTTATTTGAGCTGTTCTTGCCATAATATGGACTTGGTCTTTTACCAAATAGGGCCATTTTCTGTATACCAACCCTACCTTGTCACAACACAACTGATTGGCTCAAATGCATTAAGGAAAGAAATTCCACAAATTAACTTTTGACAAGGCACACCTGTTAATTGAAATGCATTCCAGGTTACTACCTCATGAAGCTGGTTGAGAGAATGCCAAGTGTGCAACGCTGTCATCAAGTCAAAGGGTGGCTACTTTGAAGATTCTCAAATATAAAATATATTTGTTTAACACTTTTTTGGTTACTACATGATTCCATGTGTTATTTCATAGTTTTGATGTCTTCACTATTATTCTACAATGTAGAAAATAGTAAAAAAAATCAGAAAAACCCTTGAATGAGTAGGTGTGTCCAAACTTTTGACTGGTACTGCATTTGTTCATTGGTTTTGCAAGAATTTATTGATTGGTCGGTCATTGGGTTCATTTGTTTTGCAATATGTTCAAATCAAATCAAGCTTTATTTATACAGCACATTTCAGACATGGATGCAACACCGTGGATTCACAGGAAAAATCGAATAAAAACTATGAAAATAAAAACTGAAATATTTACTAGACAACAAACAGAGGATAAAAAACTAAAGAATATCAATAAAAGCTGAAAGACTAAAGAGCATCTAAGGAAATTACATTGGTTAAAACAGTAAGAATTTGATGTAATATCCAGCCCAAAATATAAGCTGGTTTTACTACGCTGTTTATTTTCCAACCCATTATTGTATTGGCAATAATTCACTTAATGGTGATGATAATTACAAATGTAAACGTAGAAATAAATAAGTATTTTCAACTTATAAAAATAAAACGAAGGTAGATTGGACTTCGGGCATAGTCTTTTCAAAAACATTTTGCAAGGTGGGATACTGCCCAATGTCAAAACACAGTTTTAACGTGTCCAAATCAATAACCAATATGCAGAAACAGTTTGTGATAAATGGAAAACCTAAACATTAAATGTACTATCAACACAAACATGTTCCACAATAGTAATCATAGTACTTGTACTTTTTTAAACAAGCAGCTTATAAACTGCACAAGCACCAAAAACACTGTTGTTTTGACAAGTGGCAATAAATCCCTGATATCGATTAGGGGGGAAATCAGGTTGTACATGCTGTTGAAACTAACACAACTAAAAAAACACGGAAATCAATTGCGCGAGAGGGGGGAGATGAGGTTGCACATCCTGTTAAAACTAACAGCTCAATAACCACACGGAATCTGGGAATAATGTGTACATCACTGGTTGAAGGACAATTTGTAGAAAACAGCTAGCTACATTTTGAAGTGTTGCGTTTTTATTCAAGAGGTACACCAACGCGGTAAGTGTAACACCATTTTTTGGGGGGTTAATCACTTTTTGTTAATCACAGGATATCCAAACCGTGACAATAATTAAAATACTCCTACTACAATATTAAAAACATAATACATAATTTTATTGTAGCTATATCTGTAGGATAGAACGTTCCTCTGTAGCTCAGCTGGTAGAGCACAGTGCTGGTAACGCCAGGGTAGTGGGTTCGATCCCCGGGACCACCCATACGTTAAAAAAAAATTATGCACACATGACTGTAAGTGGCTTTGGATAAAAGAATGTTATTATTATTATTATTCATGTATGTATTTTCTGATCTTTAATCAGAGATATTTTCCCAGCGTATCTCTTTCCACATTGATCACAGCTATAAGGTTTCTCCCCTGTATGTGTTCTCTGGTGTATAGTCAGACGGCTAGATGTAACAAATCTCCTCCCACATTGATCACAGCTATAAAAGATGTATCTTCAGTGTGTGTTTTCTGATGTACCTTCAGCAAGCTTGAGTGATTAAAACTCTTCCTACATTGGTTACAGCTATACATTTTCTCTCCAGTGTGAATTTTCTGGTGTAATTGTAATGTATATAATTTTGAAAAGGTCTTCTCACAGTGAGAGCAGCTAAAAGGTTTCTCCCCTGTGTGTGTTCTCTGGTGTGCTTTCAGGCTGCTTGGAACATTAAAACATTTCCCACATTGATCACAGATATAAGGTTTCTCTCCTGTGTGTGTTCTCTGGTGTATAGTCAGACGGCTAGATGTAACAAATCTCTTCCCACATTGATCACAGCTAAAAGGTTTCTCCCCTGTGTGTGTTCTCTGATGAACCTTCAGGCAGCTTGAGTGAGTAAAACTCTTCCCACATTGGTTACAGCTATAAGGTTTCTCTCCTGTGTGGATTCTCTCATGTCTTTTGAGGTCTGCTGAAGAGGTGAATCTCTTCCCACAGTCAGAGCAATGAGCTGTATCTCCTGTGTGAATTCTCTGGTGTACTTTTAGTGAATCTAATCTTGAGTAACTCTTCCCACAGTCAGAGCAGAGGTGAGATTTCTTCCATGTGGGTTTCCGCTGGTGTTTCTTGAGGTGTTCTGATCTGGAGGGACTCTTCTCTGACTCCTCAGCTTCATGATGTTGTTGAGGCTCCCCAGAGGATCCACCATAGTCATGTCTCTCTCCTATGTGAACAACAAAGTCAGACAGATGGTTAAAGACCCACAACAGCAGAAATCCATTGTTTCTTTTAGCTAAAAGGCGATGCCCATGATGTTGTACAACAATTTACATCTGTAATTCATGTTTAAATGCTTTTACAAACTTATTTGACAATTGTCATAATAAGACAGTCAGTGATCAACAACAGTCATATTTAATCTTATTTTTTTTCACATTAGTAGTAAAATTGATGATTCTAGGCTAGAAATAAGTTCATAAAGTTGAAGGAACCTTAGGCAATGCACCAGACCACTTTTGGTCACCAATTATAGGCCCCTTTCTGTGTTTGCTAAAATTGCGGCACGATGGCGATGCACACGCAATTTGGCTGCAGAAACTCCTACCTGCTAATACAGAAACCGCTAGTTATGGATGTAGTATATCTGAACTCCTCCATGCTAATAACCGCTAGATATGGATGTAGTATATCTGAACTCCTCCATGCTAATAACCTCTAGTTATGGATGTAGTATATCTGAACTCCTCCATGCTAATAACCTCTAGTTATGGATGTAGTATATCTGAACTCCTCCATGCTAATAACCTCTAGTTATGGATGTAGTATATCTGAACTCCTCCAAGCTAATAACCTCTAGTTATGGATGTAGTATATCTGAACTCCTCCATGCTAATAACCGCTAGTTATGGATGTAGTATATCTGCATGGAGCAACAATGGTGAGCGAAGATTTTAGTTTTTCACAACGTATTCTGAATATTACAGCGCACTATCAGTGGAAGATCAGGATTGCTAGTCAAGGAAACTCACATTAAGCTCTGTGTCGCTATTCACTAATTCACCACCGTGGGGGAAAACTCAGGGGAGTTCTCAGAGGCTGCCAGCAACAATAGCCTCCATTTACAGGTTGCTTATGAGTGCATTTCCCACTACTTTAGGATTATAATTGTAAGGCTCGTTTTGTTTGAATGTCCTGCTTAATATAATGTTTGTGGCATCGTCTCAAAACAACTGATTTATACTTAAAAAACATTTAAACTTCAACCAGTAAAATGCTCTTTGGCTAGCTTTGCTACCAGCCTGTTAACATTTACATTTTAGTCATTTAGCAGACGCTCTTATCCAGAGCGACTTACAGGAGCAATTAGGGTTAAGTGCCTTGCTCAAGGGCACATTTACGTCATTTAGCAGACGCTCTTATCCAGAGCGACTCACCAATTGGTGCGTTCACCCTATAGCCAGTGGGATAATCACTTTAAAAAAAAAAAAATTTGGGGGGGGGGGGTAGAAGGATTACTTTATCCTATCCCAGGTATTCCTTAAAGAGGTGGGGTTTCAAATGTCTCCGGAAGGTGGTGAGTGACTCCGCTGTCCTGGCGTCTATGTTAATAAGCGTTAGCATTCAAGCTAACAAGAGCTGCATCCAGAATAGGTATTTATATAACATAGACCTACTGTAGGACCCATAACTTCACCTAACAACATAGACCTACTGTAGGACCCATAACTTCACCTAACAACATAGACCTACTGTAGGACCCATAACTTCACCTAACAACATAGACCTACTGTAGGACCCATAACTTCACCTAACAACAACATAGACCCACTGTAGGACCCATAACTTCACCTAACAACAACATAGACCTACTGTAGGACCCATAACTTCACCTAACAACAACATAGACCTACTGTAGGACCCATAACTTCACCTAACAACATAGACCTACTGTAGGACCCATAACTTCACCTAACAACAACATAGACCTACTGTAGGACCCATAACTTCACCTAACAATAACACAGACCTACTGTAGGACCCATAACTTCACCTACAACATAGACCTACTGTAGGACCCATAACTTCACCTAACAATAACACAGACCTACTGTAGGACCCATAACTTCACCTAACAACATATACCTACTGTAGGACCCATAACTTCACCTAACAACATAGACCTATTGTAGGACCCATAACATCACCTAACAACATAGACCTACTGTAGGACCCATAACATCACCTAACAATATAGACCTACTGTAGGACCCATAACTTCACCTAACAACATAGACCTACTGTAGGACCCATAACTTCACCTAACAACAACATAGACCTACTGTAGGACCCATAACTTCACCTAACAACATAGACCTACTGTAGGACCCATAACTTCACCTAACAACAACATAGACCTACTGTAGGACCCATAACTTCACCTAACAATAACACAGACCTACTGTAGGACCCATAACTTCACCTACAACATAGACCTACTGTAGGACCCATAACTTCACCTAACAACATAGACCTACAGTAGGACACATAACTTCACCTAACAACATAGACCTACTGTAGGACCCATAACTTCACCTAACAACATAGACCTACTGTAGGACCCATAACTTCACCTAACAACAAAGACCTACAGTAGGACACATAACTTCACCTAACAACATAGACCTACTGTAGGACCCAAAACTTCAACTAACAACATAGACCTACTGTAGGACCCATAACTTCACCTAACAACATATACCTACTGTAGGACCCATAACTTCACCTAACAACATAGACCTACTGTAGGACCCATAACTTCACCTAACAATAACATAGACCTACTGTAGGACCCATAACTTCACCTAACAACATAAACCTACTGTAGGACCCATGAATTCACCTAACAACGTAGACCTACTGTAGGACCCATAACCTCACCTAACAATAACACATACCTACTGTAGGACCCATAACTTCACCTAACAACAACATAGACCCACTGTAGGACCCATAACTTCACCAAACAACAACATAGCACTACTGTAGGACCCCTAACTTCACCTAACAATAACACAGACCAACTGTAGGACCCATAACTTTACCTAATATAGACCTACTGTAGGACCCATAACTTCACCTAACAACATAGACCTACTGTAGGACCCATAACTTTACCTAACAACATACACCTACTGTAGGACCCATAACTTTACCTAACAACATAGACCTACTGTAGGACCCATAACCTCACCTAACAACAACAAAGACCTACTGTAGGACCCATAACTTCACCCAACAACATAGACCTACTATAGGACCCATAACTTCACCTAACAACATAGACCTACTGTAGGACCCATTACTTCACCTAACAATAACATAGACCTACTGTAGGACCCATAACTTCACCTAACAATAACATAGACCTACTGTAGGACCCAAAACTTTACCTAACAACATAGACCTACTGTAGGACCCATAACTTCAGCTAACAACATAGACCTACTGTAGGACCCATAACTTCACCTAACAATATAGACCTACTGTAGGACCCATAACTTCACCTAACAACATAGACCTACTGTAGGACCCATAACTTCACCTAACAACATAGACCTACTGTAGGACCCTTAATTTCACCTAACAATAACATAGACCTACTGTAGGACCCATAACTTCACCTAACAATAACATAGACCTACTGTAGGACCCATAACTTCACCTAACAACATAGACCTACTGTAGGACCCATAACTTCACCTAACAACATAGACCTACAGTAGGACACGTAACTTCACCTAACAACATAGACCTACTGTAGGACCCAAAACTTCAACTAACAACATAGACCTACTGTAGGACCCATAACTTCACCTAACAACATAGACCTACTGTAGGACCCATAACTTCACCTAACAACATAAACCTACTGTAGGACCCATGAATTCACCTAACAACACCTAACAACATAGACCTACTGTAGGACACATAACCTCACCTAACAATAACACAGACCTACTGTAGGGCCCTTAACTTCACCCAACAACATAGACCTACTGTAGGACCCATAACTTCACCTAACAACATAGACCTACTGTAGGACCCATAACCTCACCTAACAATAACACAGACCTACTGTAGGACCCATAACTTCACCTAACAACAACATAGACCCACTGTAGGACCCATAACTTCACCAAACAACAACATAGCACTACTCTAGGACCCATAACTTCACCCAACAACATAGACCTACTATAGGACCCATAACTTCACCTAACAACATAGACCTACTGTAGGACCCATTACTTCACCTAACAATAACATAGACCTACTGTAGGACCCATAACTTCACCTAACAATAACATAGACCTACTGTAGGACCCAAAACTTTACCTAACAACATAGACCTACTGTAGGACCCATAACTTCAGCTAACAACATAGACCTACTGTAGGACCCATAACTTCACCTAACAATATAGACCTACTGTAGGACCCATTACTTCACCTAACAATAACATAGACCTACTGTAGGACCCATAACTTCACCTAACAATAACATAGACCTACTGTAGGACCCAAAACTTTACTTAACAACATAGACCTACTGTAGGACCCATAACTTCAGCTAACAACATAGACCTACTGTAGGACCCATAACTTCACCTAACAATATAGACCTACTGTAGGACCCATAACTTCACCTAACAACATAGACCTACTGTAGGACCCATAACTTCACCTAACAACATAGACCTACTGTAGGACCCTTAATTTCACCTAACAATAACATAGACCTACTGTAGGACCCATAACTTCACCTAACAATAACATAGACCTACTGTAGGACCCATAACTTCACCTAACAACATAGACCTACTGTAGGACCCATAACTTCACCTAACAACATAGACCTACAGTAGGACACGTAACTTCACCTAACAACATAGACCTACTGTAGGACCCAAAACTTCAACTAACAACATAGACCTACTGTAGGACCCATAACTTCACCTAACAACATAAACCTACTGTAGGACCCATGAATTCACCTAACAACACCTAACAACATAGACCTACTGTAGGACACATAACCTCACCTAACAATAACACAGACCTACTGTAGGGCCCTTAACTTCACCCAACAACATAGACCTACTGTAGGACCCATAACTTCACCTAACAACATAGACCTACTGTAGGACCCATAACCTCACCTAACAATAACACAGACCTACTGTAGGACCCATAACTTCACCTAACAACAACATAGACCCACTGTAGGACCCATAACTTCACCAAACAACAACATAGCACTACTCTAGGACCCATAACTTCACCTAACAACATAGACCTACTGTAGGACCCATAACTTTACCTAACAACATAGACCTAATGTAGGACCCATAACTTCACCTAACAACATAGACCTACTGTAGGACCCATAACTTCACCTAACAATAACACAGACCTACTGTAGGACCCATAACTTCACCTAACATAGACCTACTGTAGGACCCATAACTTCACCTAACAACATAGACCTACTGTAGGACCCATAACTTCACCTAACAACATAGACCTACTGTAGGACCCATAACTTTACCTAACAACATACACCTACTGTAGGACCCATAACTTTACCTAACAACATAGACCTACTGTAGGACCCATAACCTCACCTAACAACAACACAGACCTACATCTCCCGAGTGGCGCAGTGGTCTAAGGCACTGCATTGCAGTGCTAGCTGTGCCACTAGAGATCCTGGTTCGAATCCAGGCTCTGTCGTAGCCGGCCGAGACCGGGAGACCCATGGGGCGGCGCACAATTGGCCCAGCGTCGTCCAGGGTAGGGGAGGGAATGGCCGGCAGGGATGTAGCTCAGTTGGTAGAGCATGGCGTTTGCAATGCCAGGGTTGTGGGTTCAATTCCCACGGGGGGACAGTATAAAAAAATAAAATAATGTATGCACTAACTGTAAGTCGCTCTGGATAAGAGCGTCTGCTAAATGACTAAAATGTAAAAATGTAAATGTACTGTAGGACCCATAACTTCACCCAACAACATAGACCTACTATAGGACCCATAACTTCACCTAACAACATAGACCTACTGTAGGACCCATTACTTCACCTAACAATAACATAGACCTACTGTAGGACCCATAACTTCACCTAACAACATAGACCTACTGTAGGACCCATAACTTCACCTAACAACATAGACCTACTGTATGACCCATAACTTCATCTAACAATAACATAGACCTACTGTAGGACCCATAACTTCATCTAACAATAACATAGACCTACTGTAGGACCCAAAACTTCACCTAACAATAACATAGACTTACTGTAGGACCCATAACTTCACCTAACAACATAGACCCACTGTAGGACACATAACTTCACCAAACAGCAACATAAACCTACTGTAGGACCCATAACTTCACCTAACAACATAGACCTACTGTAGGACCCATAACTTTACCTAACAACATACACCTACTGTAGGACCCATAACTTTACCTAACAACATAGACCTACTGTAGGACCCATAACTTCACCTAACATAGACCTACTGTAGGACACATAACCTCACCTAACAATAACACAGACCTACTGTAGGGCCCTTAACTTCACCCAACAACATAGACCTACTGTAGGACCCATAACTTCACCTAACAACATAGACCTACTGTAGGACCATAACCTCACCTAACAATAACACAGACCTACTGTAGGACCCATAACTTCACCTAACAACAACATAGACCCACTGTAGGACCCATAACTTCACCAAACAACAACATAGCACTACTCTAGCACCCATAACTTCACCTAACAACATAGACCTACTGTAGGACCCATAACTTTACCTAACAACATAGACCTAATGTAGGACCCATAACTTCACCTAACAACATAGACCTACTGTAGGACCCATAACTTCACCTAACAATAACACAGACCTACTGTAGGACCCATAACTTCACCTAACATAGACCTACTGTAGGACCCATAACTTCACCTAACAACATAGACCTACTGTAGGACCCATAACTTCACCTAACAACATAGACCTACTGTAGGACCCATAACTTTACCTAACAACATACACCTACTGTAGGACCCATAACTTTACCTAACAACATAGACCTACTGTAGGACCCATAAACTCACCTAACAACAACACAGACCTACTGTAGGACCCATAACTTCACCTAACAACATAGACCTACTGTAGGACCCATTACTTCACCTAACAATAACATAGACCTACTGTAGGACCCATAACTTCACCTAACAACATAGACCTACTGTAGGACCCATAACTTCACCTAACAACATAGACCTACTGTATGACCCATAACTTCATCTAACAATAACATAGACCTACTGTAGGACCCAAAACTTCACCTAACAATAACATAGACCTACTGTAGGACCCATAACTTCACCTAACAACATAGACCCACTGTAGGACACATAACATCACCAAACAGCAACATAAACCTACTGTAGGACCCATAACTTCACCTAACAACATAGACCTACTGTAGGACCCATAACTTTACCTAACAACATACACCTACTGTAGGACCCATAACTTTAGCTAACAACATAGACCTACTGTAGGACCCATAACTTCACCTAACAACATAGACCTACTGTAGGACCCATAACTTCACCTAACAACATAGACCTACTGTATGACCCATAACTTCATCTAACAATAACATAGACCTACTGTAGGACCCATAACTTCATCTAACAATAACATAGACCTACTGTAGGACCCATAACTTCACCTAACAACAACATAGACCTACTGTAGGACCCATAACTTCACCTAACAATAACATAGACCTACTGTAGGACCCATAACTTCACCTAACAATAACACAGACCTACTGTAGGACCCATAACTTCACCTAACAATAACATAGACCTACTGTAGGACCCATAACTTCACCTAACAACATAGACCTACTGTAGGACCCATAACCTCACCTAACAATAACACAGACCTACTGTAGGACCCATAACTTCACCTAACAACAACATAGCACTACTCTAGGACCCATAACTTCACCTAACAACATATACCTACTGTAGGACCCATAACTTTACCTAACAACATAGACCTAATGTAGGACCCATAACTTCACCTAACAACATAGACCTACTGTAGGACCCATAACTTCACCTAACAATAACACAGACCTACTGTAGGACCCATAACTTCACCTAACATAGACCTACTGTAGGACCCATAACTTCACCTAACAACATAGACCTACTGTAGGACCCATAACTTCACCTAACAACATAGACCTACTGTATGACCCATAACTTCATCTAACAATAACATAGACCTACTGTAGGACCCATAACTTCATCTAACAATAACATAGACCTACTGTAGGACCCATAACTTCACCTAACAACAACATAGACCTACTGTAGGACCCATAACTTCACCTAACAATAACATAGACCTACTGTAGGACCCATAACTTCACCTAACAATAACACAGACCTACTGTAGGACCCATAACTTCACCTAACAATAACATAGACCTACTGTAGGACCCATAACTTCACCTAACAACATAGACCTACTGTAGGACCCATAACCTCACCTAACAATAACACAGACCTACTGTAGGACCCATAACTTCACCTAACAACAACATAGCACTACTCTAGGACCCATAACTTCACCTAACAACATATACCTACTGTAGGACCCATAACTTTACCTAACAACATAGACCTAATGTAGGACCCATAACTTCACCTAACAACATAGACCTACTGTAGGACCCATAACTTCACCTAACAATAACACAGACCTACTGTAGGACCCATAACTTCACCTAACATAGACCTACTGTAGGACCCATAACTTCACCTAACAACATAGACCTACTGTAGGACCCATAACTTCACCTAACAACATAGACCTACTGTAGGACCCATAACTTTACCTAACAACATACACCTACTGTAGGACCCATAACCTCACCTAACAACGACACAGACCTACTGTAGGACCCATAACTTCACCCAACAACATAGACCTACTATAGGACCCATAACTTCACCTAACAACATAGACCTACTGTAGGACCCATTACTTCACCCAAGAATAACATAGACCTACTGTAGGACCCATAACTTCTCCTAACAACATAGACCTACTGTAGGACCCATAACTTCACCTAACAACATAGACCTACTGTATGACCCATAACTTCATCTAACAATAACATAGACCTACTGTAGGACCCATAACTTCATCTAACAATAACATAGACCTACTGTAGGACCCATAACTTCACCTAAGAACATAGACCTACTGTAGGACCCATAACTTCACCTAACAACATAGACCTACTGTAGGACTCATAACTTCACCTAACAACATAGACCTACTGTAGGACCCATAACTTCACCTAACAACATACACCTACTGTAGGACCCATAACTTCACCTAACAACATAGACCTATTGTAGGACCCATAACCTCACCTAACAATAACACAGACCTACTGTAGGACCCATAACTTCACCTAACAACAACATAGACCTACTGTTGGACCCATAACTTCACCAAACAACGACATAGACCTACTGTAGGACCCATAACTTCACCTAACAACATAGACCTACTGTAGGACACATAACTTCACCTAACAACATAGACCTACTGTATGACCCATAACTTCATATAACAATAACATAGACCTACTGTAGGACCCATAACATCACCTAACAATAACATATACCTACTGTAGGACCCATAACTTCACCTAACAACATAGACCCACTGTAGGACACATAACTTCACCAAACAGCAACATAAACCTACTGTAGGACCCATAACTTCACCTAACAACATATACCTACTGTAGGACCCATAACTTTACCTAACAACATACACCTACTGTAGGCCCCATAACTTTACCTAACAACATAGACCTACTGTAGGACCCATAACTTCACCTAACAACATAAACCTACTGTAGGACCCATAACTTCACATAACAATAACATAGACCTACTGTAGGAGCCATAACTTCACCTAACAATAACACAGACCTACTGTAGGACCCATAACTTCACCTAACAATAACATAGACCTACTGTAGGACCCATAACTTCACCTAACAACATAGACCTACTGTAGGACCGATAACTTCACCTAACAACATAGACCTACTGTAGGACCCATAACTTCACCTAACAACATAAACCTACTGTAGGACCCATGAATTCACCTAACAACACCTAACAACATAGACCTACTGTAGGACCCATAACCTCACCTAACAATAACACAGACCTACTGTAGGGCCCTTAACGTCACCCAACAACATAGACCTACTGTAGGACCCATAACTTCACCTAACAACATAGACCTACTGTAGGACCCATAACTTCACCTAACAACAACACAGACCTACTGTAGGACACTTAACTTCACCTAACAATAACATAGACCTACTGTAGGACCCATAACTTCACCTAACAACAGAGACCTACTGTAGGACCCATAACTTCACCTAACAATAACATAGACCTACTGTAGGACCCATAACTTCAACTAACAATAACATAGACCTACTGTAGGACCCATAACTTCACCTAACAACATAGACCTACTGTAGGACCCATACCTTCACCTAACAACATAGACCTACTGTAGGACCCATAACTTCACCTAACAACATAGACCTACTGTAGGACCCATAACTTCACCTAACAACATAGACCTACTGTAGGACCCATAACTTCACCTAACAACATATACCTACTGTAGGACTCATAACTTCACCTAACAACAACATAGACCTACTGTAGGACCCATAACTTCACCTAACAACATAGACCTACTGTAGGACTCATAACTTCACCTAACAATAACATAGACCTACTGTAGGACCCATAACTTCACCTAACAATAACACAGACCTACTGTAGGACCCATAACTTCACCTAACAATAACATAGACCTACTGTAGGACCCAAAACTTCACCTAACAACATAGACCTACTGTAGGACCCATAACTTCACCTAACAACATAGACCTACTGTAGGACCCATTACTTCACCTAACAATAACACAGACCTACTGTAGGACCCATAACTTCACCTAACAACATAGACCTACTGTAGGACCCATAACTTCACCTAACAACATTGACCTACAGTAGGACACATAACTTCACCTAACAACATATACCTACTGTAGGACCCAAAACTTCAACTAACAACATAGACCTACTGTAGGACCCATAACTTCACCTAACAACATATACCTACTGTAGGACCCATAACCTCACCTAACAACATAGACCTACTGTAGGACCCATAACCTCACCTAACAATAACACAGACCTACTGTAGGGCCCTTAACTTCACCCAACAACATAGACCTACTGTAGGACCCATAACTTCACCTAACAACATAGACCTACTGTAGGACCCATAACCTCACCTAACAATAACACAGACCTACTGTAGGACCCATAACTTCACCTAACAACAACATAGATCCACTGTAGGACCCATAACTTCACCAAACAACAACATAGCACTACTATAGGACCCATAACTTCACCTAACAACATATACCTACTGTAGGACCCATAACTTTACCTAACAACATAGACCTAATGTAGGACCCATAACTTCACCTAACAACATAGACCTACTGTAGGACCCATAACTTCACCTAACAATAACACAGACCTACTGTAGGACCCATAACTTCACCTAACATAGACCTACTGTAGGACCCATAACTTCACCTAACAACATAGACCTACTGTAGGACCCATAACTTCACCTAACAACATAGACCTACTGTAGGACCCATAACTTTACCTAACAACATACACCTACTGTAGGACCCATAACCTCACCTAACAACAACACAGACCTACTGTAGGACCCATAACTTCACCCAACAACATAGACCTACTATAGGACCCATAACTTCACCTAACAACATAGACCCACTGTAGGACCCATTACTTCACCCAAGAATAACATAGACCTACTGTAGGACCCATAACTTCTCCTAACAACATAGACCTACTGTAGGACCCATAACTTCACCTAACAACATAGACCTACTGTATGACCCATAACTTCATCTAACAATAACATAGACCTACTGTAGGACCCATAACTTCATCTAACAATAACATAGACCTACTGTAGGACCCATAACATCACCTAACAATAACATAGACCTACTGTAGGACCCATAACTTCACCTAAGAGCATAGACCTACTGTAGGACCCATAACTTCACCTAACAACATAGACCTACTGTAGGACTCATAACTTCACCTAACAACATAGACCTACTGTAGGACCCATAACTTCACCTAACAACATACACCTACTGTAGGACCCATAACTTCACCTAACAACATAGACCTACTGTAGGACCCATAACCTCACCTAACAATAACACAGACCTACTGTAGGACCCATAACTTCACCTAACAACAACATAGACCTACTGTTGGACCCATAACTTCACCAAACAACGACATAGACCTACTGTAGGACCCATAACTTCACCTAACAACATAGACCTACTGTAGGACCCATAACTTCACCCAACAACACAGACCTACTGTAGGACCCATAACTTCACCTAACAACATAGACCTACTGTAGGACCCATAACTTCACCTAACAACATAAACCTACTGTAGGACCCATGAATTCACCTAACAACACCTAACAACATAGACCTACTGTAGGACCCATGAATTCACCTAACAACACCTAACAACATAGACCTACTGTAGGACCCATAACCTCACCTAACAATAACACAGACCTACTGTAGGGCCCTTAACTTCACCCAACAACATAGACCTACTGTAGGACCCATAACTTCACCTAACAACATAGACCTACTGTAGGACCCATAACTTCACCTAACAACAACACAGACCTACTGTAGGACACTTAACTTCACCTAACAATAACATAGAACTACTGAAGGACCCATAACTTCACCTAACAACAGAGACCTACTGTAGGACCCATAACTTCACCTAGCAATAACATAGACCTACTGTAGGACCCATAACTTCAACTAACAATAACATAGACCTACTGTAGGACCCATAACTTCACCTAACAACATAGACCTACTGTAGGACCCATACCTTCACCTAACAACATAGACCTACTGTAGGACCCATAACTTCACCTAACAACATAGACCTACTGTAGGACCCTTAATTTCACCTAACAATAACATAGACCTACTGTAGGACCCATAACTTCACCTAACAATAACATAGTCCTACTGTAGGACCCATAACTTCACCTAACAACATAGACCTATTGTAGGACCCATAACTTCACCTAACAACATTGACCTACAGTAGGACACATAACTTCACCTAACAACATAGACCTACTGTAGGACCCATAACTTCACCTAACAACATAGACCTACTGTAGGACCCATAACTTCACCTAACAACATAGACCTACTGTAGGACCCTTAATTTCACCTAACAATAACATAGACCTACTGTAGGACCCAAAACTTCAACTAACAACATATACCTACTGTAGGACCCAAAACTTCAACTAACAACATAGACCTACTGTAGGACCCATAACTTCACCTAACAACATATACCTACTGTAGGACCCATAACTTCACCTAACAACATAGACCTACTGTAGGACCCATAACTTCACCTAACAACATAGACCTACTGTAGGACCCATAACTTCACCTAACAACATAAACCTACTGTAGGACCCATGAATTCACCTAACACCTAACAACATAGACCTACTGTAGGACCCTTAATTTCACCTAACAATAACATAGACCTACTGTAGGACCCAAAACTTCAACTAACAACATATACCTACTGTAGGACCCAAAACTTCAACTAACAACATAGACCTACTGTAGGACCCATAACTTCACCTAACAACATATACCTACTGTAGGGCCCTTAACTTCACCCAACAACATAGACCTACTGTAGGACCCATAACTTCACCTAACAACATAGACCTACTGTAGGACCCATAACCTCAACTAACAATAACACAGACCTACTGTAGGACCCATAACTTCACCTAACAACAACATAGACCCACTGTAGGACCCATAACTTCACCAAACAACAACATAGCACTACTCTAGGACCCATAACTTCACCTAACAACATATACCTACTGTAGGACCCATAACTTTACCTAACAACATAGACCTAATGTAGGACCCATAACTTCACCTAACAACATAGACCTACTGTAGGACCCATAACTTCACCTAACAATAACACAGACCTACTGTAGGACCCATAACTTCACCTAACATAGACCTACTGTAGGACCCATAACTTCACCTAACAACATAGACCTACTGTAGGACCCATAACTTCACCTAACAACATAGACCTACTGTAGGACCCATAACTTTACCTAACAACATACACCTACTGTAGGACCCATAACCACACCTAACAACAACACAGACCTACTGTAGGACCCATAACTTCACCCAACAACATAGACCTACTATAGGACCCATAACTTCACCTAACAACATAGACCTACTGTAGGACCCATTACTTCACCCAATAATAACATAGACCTACTGTAGGACCCATAACTTCACCTAACAACATAGACCTACTGTAGGACTCATAACTTCACCTAACAACATAGACCTACTGTAGGACCCATAACTTCACCTAACAACATACACCTACTGTAGGACCCATAACTTCACCAAACAACGACATAGACCTACTGTAGGACCCATAACTTCACCTAACAACATAGACCTACTGTAGGACACATAACTTCATCTAACAATAACATAGACCTACTGTAGGACACATAACTTCACCAAACAGCAACATAAACCTACTGTAGGACCCATAACTTCACCTAACAACATATACCTACTGTAGGACCCATAACTTTACCTAACAACATACACCTACTGTAGGCCCCATAACTTTACCTAACAACATAGACCTACTGTAGGACCCATAACTTCACCTAACAACATAAACCTACTGTAGGACCCATAACTTCACATAACAATAACATAGACCTACTGTAGGAGCCATAACTTCACCTAACAATAACACAGACCTACTGTAGGACCCATAACTTCACCTAACAATAACATAGACCTACTGTAGGACCCATAACTTCACCTAACAACATAGACCTACTGTAGGACCGATAACTTCACCTAACAACATATACCTACTGTAGGACACATAACTTCACCTAACAATAACATAGACCTACTGTAGAACCCATTACTTCACCTAACAATAACATAGACCCAATGTAGGACCCATAACTTCACCTAACATCATAGACCTACTGTAGGACCCATAACTTCACCCAACAACACAGACCTACTGTAGGACCCATAACTTCACCTAACAACATAGACCTACTGTAGGACCCATAACTTCACCTAACAACATGAACCTACTGTAGGACCCATGAATTCACCTAACAATAACATAGACCTACTGTAGGACCCATAACTTCACCTAACAACATAGACCTACTGTAGGACCCATACCTTCAACTAACAACATAGACCTACTGTAGGACCCATAACTTCACCTAACAACATAGACCTACTGTAGGACCCATAACTTCACCTAACAACATAGACCTACTGTAGGACCCATAACCTCACTTAACAATAACACAGACCTACTGTAGGACACATAACTTCACCAAACAACAACACAGAACTACTGTAGGACCCATAACTTCACCTAACAACATAGACCTACTGTAGGACCCATAACTTTACCTAACAACATAGACCTAATGTAGGACCCATAACTTCACCTAACAACAGAGACCTACCGTAGGACCCATAACTTCACCTAACAATAACATAGACCTACTGTAGGACCCATAACTTTAACTAACAATAACATAGACCTACTGTAGGACCCATAACTTCACCTAACAACATAGACCTACTGTAGGACCCATAACTTCACCGAACAACATAGACCTACTGTAGGACCCATAACTTCACCTAACAACATAGACCTACTGTAGGACCCATAACTTCACGTAACAACATAGACCTACTGTAGGACCCATAACCTCACCTAACAATAACACAGACCTACTGTAGGACCCATAACTTCACCAAACAACAACACAGAACTACTGTAGGACCCATAACTTCACCTAACAACATATACCTACTGTAGGACCCATAACTTTACCTAACAACATAGACCTAATATAGGACCCATAACTTCACCTAACAACATAGACCTACTGTAGGACCCATGAATTCACCTAACAATAACATAGACCTACTGTAGGACCCATAACTTCACCTAACAATAACATAGACCTACTGTAGGACCCATAACTTCACCTAGCAACATAGACCTACTGTAGGACCCATAACTTCACCTAACAACATAGACCTACTGTAGGACCCATAACTTCACCTAACAACATAGACCTACTGTAGGACCCATAACTTCACCTAACAACATAGACCTACTGTAGGACCCTTAACTTCACCTAACAATAACATAGACCTACTGTAGGACCCATAACTTCACCTAACAATAACATAGACCTACTGTAGGACCCATAACTTCACCTAACAACATAGACCTACTGTAGGACCGATAACTTCACCTAACAACATAGACCTACAGTAGGACACATAACTTCACCTAACAACATAGACCTACTGTAGAACCCAAAACTTCACCTAACAACATAGACCTACTGTAGGACCCATAACTTCACCTAACAATAACATAGACCTACTGTAGGACCCATAACTTCACCTAACAACATAAACCTACTGTAGGACCCATGAATTCACCTAACAACATAGACCTACTGTAGAACCCATAACCTCACCTAACAATAACACAGACCTACTGTAGAGCCCTTAACTTCACCCAACAACATAGACCTACTGTAGGACCCATAACTTCACCTAACAACATAGACCTACTGTAGGACCCATAACCTCACCTAACAATAACACAGAGCTACTGTAGGACACGTAACTTCACCTAACAATAACATAGACCTACTGTAGGCCCCATAACTTCACCTAACAACAGAGACCTACTGTAGGACCCATAACTTCACCTAACAATAACATAGACCTACTGTAGGACCCATAACTTCAACTAACAATAACATAGACCTACTGTAGGACCCATAACTTCACCTAACAACAACATAGACCTACTGTAGGACCCATAACTTCACCTAACAACATAGACCTACTGTAGGACCCATAACTTCACCTAAAAACAACACAGACCTACTGTAGGACACTTAACTTCACCTAACAATAACATAGACCTACTGTAGGCCCCATAACTTCACCTAACAACAGAGACCTACTGTAGGACCCATAACTTCACCTAACAATAACATAGACCTACTGTAGGACCCATAACTTCAACTAACAATAACATAGACCTACTGTAGGACCCATAACTTCACCTAACAACAACATAGACCTACTGTAGGACCCATAACTTCACCTAACAACATAGACCTACTGTTGGACCCATAACTTCACCTAAAAACAACACAGACCTACTGTAGGACACTTAACTTCACCTAACAATAACATAGACCTACTGTAGGCCCCATAACTTCACCTAACAACAGAGACCTACTGTAGGACCCATAACTTCACCTAACAATAACATAGACCTACTGTAGGACCCATAACTTCAACTAACAATAACATAGACCTACTGTAGGACCCATAACTTCACCTAACAACAACATAGACCTACTGTAGGACCCATAACTTCACCTAACAACATAGACCTACTGTAGGACCCATAACTTCACCTAAAAACAACACAGACCTACTGTAGGACACTTAACTTCAGCTAACAATAACATAGACCTACTGTAGGACCCATAACTTCACCTAACAACAGAGACCTACTGTAGGACCCATAACTTCACCTAACAATAACATAGACCTACTGTAGGACCCATAACTTTAACTAACAATAACATAGACATAACAATAACTAACAATAATCATGGCCTCTAAACCTTCAAGCTGCATACTGGATCCTATTCCTACTAAACTGCTGAAGGAGCTGCTTCCTGTGCTTGGCCCTCCTATGTTAAACATAATAAACAGCTCTCTATCCACCGGATGTGTACCAAACTCACTAAAAGTGGCAGTGATAAAGCCTCTTTTGAAAAAGCCAAACCTTGACCCGGAAAATATAAAAAACTATCGGCCTATATCGAATCTTCCATTCCTCTAAAAATTTTTAGAAAAAGCTGTTGCGCAGCAACTCACTGCCTTTCTGAAGACAAACAATGTATACGAAATGCTTCAGTCTGGTTTTAGACCCCATCATAGCACTGAGACTGCACTTGTGAAGGTGGTAAATGATCTTTTAATGGCGTCAGACCGAGGCTCTGCATCTGTCCTCGTGCTACTAGACCTTAGTGCTGCCTTTGACACCATCGATCACCACATTCTTTTGGAGAGACTGGAAACCCAAATTGGTCTACACGGACAAGTTCTGGCCTGGTTTAGATCTTACCTGTCGGAAAGATATCAGTTTGTCTCTGTGAATGGTCTGTCCTCCGACAAATCAACTGTACATTTCGGTGTTCCTCAAGGTTCCGTTTTAGGACCACTATTGTTTTCACTATATATTTTACCTCTTGGGGATGTTATTCGAAAACATAATGTTAACTTTCACTGCTATGCGGATGACACACAGCTGTACATTTCAATGAAACATGGTGAAGCCCCAAAATTGCCCTCGCTAGAAGCCTGTGTTTCAGACATAAGGAAGTGGATGGCTGAAAACGTTCTACTTTTAAACTCGGACAAAACAGAGATGCTTGTTCTAGGTCCCAAGAAACAAAGAGATCTTCTGTTAAATCTGACAATTCATCTTGATGGTTGTAAAGTCGTCTCAAATAAAACTGTGAAGGACCTCGGCGTTACTCTTGACCCTGATCTCTCTTGACGAACATATCAAGACTGTTTCAAGGACAGCTTTTTTCCATCTACGTAACATTGCAAAAATCAGAAATTTTCTGTCCAAAAATGATGCAGAAAAATTAATCCATGCATTTGTTACTTCTAGGTTAGACTACTGCAATGCTCTACTTTCCGGCTACCCGGATAAAGCACTAAATAAACTTCAGTTAGTGCTAAATACGGCTGCTAGAATCCTGACTAGAACCAAGAAATTTGATCATATTACTCCAGTGCTAGCTTCCCTACACTGGCTTCCTGTTAAGGCAAGGGCTGATTTCAAGGTTTTACTGTTAACCTATAAAGCGTTACATGGGCTTGCTCCTACCTATCTTTCCGAGTTGGTCCTGCCGTACATACCAATACGTACGCTACGGTCACAAGACGCAGGCCTCCTAATTGTCCCTAGAATTTCTAAGCAAACAGCGGGAGGCAGGGCTTTCTCCTATAGATCTCAATTTTTATGGAACAGTCTGCCTACCCATGTGAGAGACGCAGACTCGGTCTCAACCTTTAAGTCTTTACTGAAGACTTATCTCTTCAGTAGGTCATATGATTGAGTGTAGTCTGGCCCAGGAGTGTGAAGGTGAACGGAAAGGCTCTGGAGCAACGAACAGCCCTTGCTGTCTCTGCCAGGCCGGTTCCCCTCTCTCCACTGGGGTTCTCTGCCTCTAACCCTGTTACAGGGGCTGAGTCACTGGCTTGCTGGTGCTCTTTCATGCCGTCCCTAGGAGGGGTGCGTCACTTGAGTGGGTTGAGTTACTGACGTGATCTTCCTGTCTGGGTTGGCGCCCCCCCTTGGTTTGTGCTGTGGTGGAGACCTCTGTGGGCTATACTCGGCCTTGTCTCAGGATTGTAAGTTGGTGGTTGAGGATATCCCTCTAGTGGTGCGGGGGCTGTGCTTTGGCAGAGTGGGTGGGGTTATATCCTTCCTGTTTGGCCCTGTCCGGGGGTTTCTTCGGATGGGGCCACAGTGTCTCCGGACCGCTCCTGTCTCAGCCTCCAGTATTTATGCTGCAGTAGTTTATGTGTCGGGGGGCTGGGGTTAGTTGGTTATACCTGGAGTACTTCTCCTGTCTTATCCAGTGTCCTGTGTGAATTTAAGTATGCTCTCTCTAATTCTCTCGTTCTCTCTTTCTCTCTGAGAACCTGAGCCCTAGGACCATACGTCAGGACTACCGGGCATGCTGACACCTTGCTGTCCCCAGTCCGCCTGGCCTTGCTGCTATTCCAGTTTCAACTGTTCTGCCTGCGGTTACGAAACCCCTACCTGTCCCAGACCTGCTGTTTTCAACTCTTAATGATCGGCTATGAAAAGCCAACTGAGAGACCTGAGCCCTAGGACCATACGTCGGGACTACCGGCCGTGGCGACTCCTTGCTGTCCCCAGTCCGCCTGGCCTTGCTGCTATTCCAGTTTCAACTGTTCTGCCTGCGGTTATGGAACCCCTACCTGTCCCAGACCTGCTGTTTTCAACTCTTAATGATCGGCTATGAAAAGCCAACTGAGATTTATTCCTGATTATTATTTGACCATGCTTGTCACTTATGAACATTGAACATCTTGGCATGGTTCTGTTATAATCTCCACCCGGCACAGCCAGAAGAGGACTGGCCACCCCTCTCAGCCTGGTTCCTCTCTAGGTTTCTTCCTAGGTTTTGGCCTTTCTAGGGAGTTTTTCCTAGCCACCGTGCTTCTACACCTGCATTACTAGCTGTTTGGGGTTTTAGGCTGGGTTTCTGTACAGCACTTCGAGATATCAGCTGATGTACGAAGGGCTATATAAAATAAAATTGATTGATAGACCTACTGTAGGACCCATAACTTCACCTAACAACATAGACCTACTGTAGGACCCATAACTTCACCTAACAACATAGACCTACTGTAGGACCCATAACTTCACCGAACAACATAGACCTACTGTAGGACCCATAACTTCACCTAACAACATAGACCTACTGTAGGACCCATAACCTCACCTAACAATAACACAGACCTACTGTAGGACCCATAACTTCACCAAACAACAACACAGAACTACTGTAGGACCCATAACTTCACCTAACAACATATACCTACTGTAGGACCCATAACTTTACCTAACAACATAGACCTAATATAGGACCCATAACTTCACCTAACAACATAGACCTACTGTAGGACCCATAAATTCACCTAACAATAACATAGACCTACTGTAGGACCCATAACTTCACCTAACAATAACATAGACCTACTGTAGGACCCATAACTTCACCTAACAACATAGACCTACTGTAGGACCCATAACTTCACCTAACAACATAGACCTACTGTAGGACCCATAACTTCACCTAACAACATAGACCTACAGTAGGACACATAACTTCACCTAACAGCATAGACCTACTGTAGGACCCAAAACTTCACCTAACAATAACATAGACCTACTGTAGGACCCATAACTTCACCTAACAATAACATAGACCTACTGTAGGACCCATAACTTCACCTAACAATAACATAGACCTACTGTAGGCCCCATAACTTCACCTAACAACAGAGACCTACTGTAGGACCCATAACTTCACCTAACAATAACATAGACCTACTGTAGGACCCATAACTTCAACTAACAATAACATAGACCTACTGTAGGACCCATAACTTCACCTAACAACAACATAGACCTACTGTAGGACCCATAACTTCACCTAACAACATAGACCTACTGTAGGACCCATAACTTCACCTAACACCAACACAGACCTACTGTAGGACTCTTAACTTCACCTAACAATAACATAGACCTACTGTAGGCCCCATAACTTCACCAAACAACATAGACCTACTGTAGGACCCATAACTTCACCTAACAACAGAGAGCTACTGTAGGACCCATAACTTCACCTAACAATAACATAGACCTACTGTAGGACCCATAACTTCAACTAACAATAACATAGACCTACTGTAGGACCCATAACTTCACCTAACAACAACATAGACCTACTGTAGGACCCATAACTTCACCTAACAACATAGACCTACTGTAGGACCCATAACTTCACCTAACAACATAGACCTACTGTAGGACCCTTAACTTCACCTAACAATAACATAGACCTACTGTAGGACCCATAACTTCACTTACAATAACATAGACCTACTGTAGGACCCATAACTTCACCTAACAACATAGACCTACAGTAGGACACATAACTTCACCTAACAACATAGACCTACTGTAGGACCCAAAACTTCACCTAACAACATAAACCTACTGTAGGACCCATAACTTCACCTAAAAATAACATAGACCTACTGTAGGACCCATAACTTCACCTAACAACATAAACCTACTGTAGGACCCATAACTTCACCTAACAATAACACAGACCTACTGTAGGGCCCTTAACTTCACCCAACAACATAGACCTACTGTAGGACCCATAACTTCACCTAACAACATAGACCTACTGTAGGACCCATAACCTCACCTAACAATAACACAGACCTACTGTAGGGCCCTTAACTTCACCCAACAACATAGACCTACTGTAGGACCCATAACTTCACCTAACAACATAGACCTACTGTAGGACCCATAACCTCACCTAACAATAACACAGACCTACTGTAGGACCCATAACTTCACCTAACAACAACATAGACCCACTGTAGGACCCATAACCACCAAACAACAACATAGCACTACTCTAGGACCCATAACTTCACCTAACAACATAGACCTACTGTAGGACCCATAACTTTACCTAACAACATAGACCTAATGTAGGACCCATAACTTCACCTAACAACATAGACCTACTGTAGGACCCATAATTTCACCTAACAATAACACAGAACTACTGTAGGACCCATAACCTCACCTAACAACAACACAGACCTACTGTAGGACCCATAACGTCACCCAACAACATAGACCTACTATAGGACCCATAACTTCACCTAACAACATAGACCTACTTTAGGACCCATAACTTCACCTAACAACATAGACCTACCGTATGACCCATAACTTCATCTAACAATAACACAGACCTACTGTAGGACACATAACTTCACCTAACAACATAGACCTACTGTAGGACCCATAACCTCACCTAACAATAACACAGACCTACTGTAGGACCCATAACTTCACCTAACAACAACATAGACCCACTATAGGACCTATAACTTCACCAAACAACATAGACCGACTGTAGGACCCATAACTTCACCTAACAACATAGACCTACTGTAGGACCCATAACTTAACCTAACAACAACATAGACCTACTTTAGGACCCATAACTTCACCTAACAACAACATATACCCACTGTAGGACCCATAACTTCACCAAACAACAACATAGACCTACTGTAGGACCCATAACTTTACCTAACAACATAGACCTACTGTAGGACCCATAACTTCACCTAACAACATAGACCTACAGTAGGACACATAACTTCACCTAATAACATAGACCTACTGTAGGACCCATAACTTCACCTAACAACATAGACCTACTGTAGGACCCATAACTTCAACTAACAACATAGACCTACTGTAGGACCCATAACTTCACCTAACAACATAGACCTACTGTAGGACCCATAACTTCACCTAACAACATAGACCTACTGTAGGACCCATAACTTCACCTAACAATAACATAGACCTACTGTAGGACCCATAACTTCACCTAACAACATAGACCTACTGTAGGACCCATAACTTCACCTAACAACATAGACCTACTGTAGGACCCATAACTTCACCTAACAACATAGACCTACTGTAGGACCCATAACTTCACTTAACAACATAGACCTACTGTAGGACCCATAACTTCACCTAACAACAACATAGACCCAATGTAAACTAAGGAGGAGCTAAGGAGCATGAACCATGAAAACAGCCCCAGACCATTATTCCTCTTCCACCAAACTTTACAGTTGGCACTATGTATTCGGGCAGGTAGCTTGTAAGTAAGGTCTACAACTGTAGCATGAATCGTTCCTGTTCACAACGAGGTAAAGAGCGGAATAATTGAAGGAATGAATCCGAGCCTAACGCTCATCACCTGTGGAAGGCGGGGCTTCCAGCGAGGCGCGGATTTCATTGGCCTTTTCAGGTGTCCGTTTAGATCCTTCAACCTAAGTCACGACTCCCCATAGTATGTTTTACCAAAGTTGACTGACCCTTAAGGGAACTACACTGCCATAAATGCAAGGAAATCCTCACTGGCAGTTATAGAAAGACCCATATACTGTATAGCCATTGATTCTTGAAGAATATAACTTATAAATGCCTCAAATGTATTTCCCCATCAAAAACCAAAACATAAGCTTGTATAATGCCACTGGTTGTAAACAAACACTGTATATCTTCAAAACCAGGTTAAAACTGTGATTTTGACCTTATGGATGGCCAGTCCTTGTATTCATAGTGTAGTGAATTCCGGGGGTAGCCCTGAGCTGGACTCAAACCTGGGTCCAGAGACTGTCAAGCCAACACCTTATAACTGTTATACCAAGATGTCTGAACTTCTTGATGAGGTCGCTAGGTTTTGGGTTAAGGTTGCTACAATAGCTTTCTCTATGAATTTGAGAGTGGTTACATTTCTCCAGCCCCCAATTTTGCTGTTGTTTAAAACCTAGGTTGCCCCTTTAAAAAAAGCCACACATCAATCAATCAACCAATCTGCAGTTCAAACAATAACAAAGCTGTCATTCCACCACTGTTTTGGTAATAAGATGATAGATGGGGCTGGAGAAATGTAACTACTGTCACATTCATAGACAGACCTATGGATGCAAGGACTGACCATCCATGATATCAACATTATAGTTTTAACCATGTTGAGGCTATACAGTGTTGGTTTACATTTACACTGTTTCTAAACATTGGAGTAGAAAAAGCTTATTTTGGGATCTGATAGGGTACGACAGTTGAACTAAGCTCATGAGGCATGTGTTATATTCTTCAAGAATCAATGGCTATCTATAAATAATTTAAAAGTCCAAATATGGATGTAGCAACTGCAGATTCCCCCTTTAACACCACACATCAGTTCAACAACTGCAGAGTTTGTGCCTCTGTTTTTAAGACAGTACTTACTAGTGTTAATCAGGGCCCGGTTTCTCAAAACCATCTTACTGCTAAGTTCATCGTTATAACCATTGGATGCCTTAAGATGCCTTTGGGAAACCGGAACCAGATATCCAGTTTCCTCCTCTTCTTCCTCCTCCATTTTCGATGTGACAGTCATCTCCCCCTCCTCCTCTTTCACTCCAAAGACTGCATCCTCCTCTATCTCCTCCTCCTCCTCCTTCACTCTGAACGCGTCTGAAGACATATTCTTCCTCCTCCTTTTTCGATGTGACAGTCATCTCCTCCTCCTCCTCTTTCACTCCAAACACGGGAGCCTCCTCTTCTTTCACTGTAACATCCTCCTCCTCTTTCACTCTGAACACTTCTTCCTCTTCTTTCACTGTAACATCTTTCTCTTCTTCTTTCACGGTAACAGCTTCACCCTCTACTTGTTTTTGTATTGTAACATCCTCCTCCTCCTCCTCCTCTTCCACTAGAGCTTCTTTCTCCGTCCAGCAGACCTCCTCTTCTTTAGCAGGAGGAGAGTAGCTTAGTGAGCTCATGGTCGGGGATGTTAGCTAGCTAGGCTAGTGCTAACTTAACCAGCCAGCTAGCTGACCAATAACAACAACACCGTAAATATGAAATTAAATGGGATAACTAACTAGACGACAGAAGTGGGTTTAAAACACAGTGGCTAATATACACGAAAGCGTCTAAAGAGCTTTATTGGTTGGGCTATTTTGTCTAGCAAGCTACCGAGGTGTCTGACTAACTGTTGCTGCTGTTGAAAGAAGCGTCCCGTCCACTAGATTATACGTCACACTAGCAGCATAGCCTTAAAGTCCCACATCGCCATCTGCTGACTGGAGTGGGTAACGAAGTTGAGTAAAATGTAGATTTTATTTTCAGACAAAAAGTTAAAGCGTAGGAAGCATGAGTTTTTACTCACCAATGTAACAACACAGTCTGGTTAAAGACTTAGTAAATTAGTTGTAGTCACGATCTGGTTAGCTATAAGAACAAACAGTTATGTTTTTGCGTTATTACGTATTTATTAACTTATTTCCCGGATATCTTCTAAACTACCCATAGTGCACTATTTCTCAACGTCATATGGAGGATCTACTCTGTGCTACCGAGTTCATATGCTAGCTCAAACTGACTAATCTCAGCCACACCTCATGCTCTTCTCAGACTGTGTGGCCAAATACTTTTATAACTAACCCAAGATAGACCAGAGCCTGTCGTTTCCAATGGGAGCAAATTAATCATAGTGGGCAGAACAAGCAAGGAGGTGGGCAGAGCCAAGCAGGAGCAAGAGAGCTCCTATTGGCTCGTTCTAGAATCTATTTGCATATTTCCTTTAGGGAACGCCTACTTTGTGAAGATTGCCCCCATGTGCAATAACTCAATTCGCCCTTACACTCCTTCTAAACAACGCAATTTTTTACAACTTTGGCAAAGGGTAAAGTCTACAAAACGTAGTCCACTCTGTTTGTTACAGATTCTAGTGATGGAAACCGAAAACTGTATTGAGATCAAATGTTTCATAGATTTAAAAAAAAAAGCAGAATATCGGCCAAAATCCATCTCGCTCCATCTTCTCCCACTGCCGGCCACTGGGCTTCCTCTCAACACCATATTTGGTATTGAGTTGAAACGCCAACCGGATGTTTCACATTTATACATCAGGTGAAATATCTGGCCCATTGCTCTATCTGTGGTGTGGTTGTGTTATTAGGTGGTGGGCAGAAGCTGAAAAGAGTGAAGTTAATCGATCCCAGTCGAGAGAGGACCTGATTTTTTTGTATATGACAGTAAAATATTGTTATGATGACTATAACATTTGTTGGCACCTTAAATTCTTGCACATTTTCGCATAAAAGTATATTTCAACACTCTGTCTGCTCAGGCAACATTGATGAACTCCTAAACTAAGAACCAATCAGAGGTCCCGTACATATCCCTCGTGATCAAGGCAGCCAATGGCCTGCTTCTATCTACGATGTAACTTCTTGTGAAAACTGCTGTCTGATGGAGAGAAACAGATATATCTAGCTCCCGAAGACTGAAATCAGATAAATATAATGTTTCCAGTGCACTTGAAATATTCAGCATGCAATAAGAATTGTCTTGATAGTATGAAGAAGTAACTCCATGGACATTTTATCAAATGTATTGAAAGCTAGTCAATGTTACAGTTTGAATAGCCTAGCCAGCTACTGGAAATGTCAATGTGTGTTTCACTAGCTAGCTATCTCTCTGTCAGTTAATTGACATTTTGAATCATGTTTTGGCATGATTATATATCTCATTTCAAGTAACTAGCTGCAGGCTTAAAGAAACATTCAAATCATATACTCTGCATAGAAACCCAAATATTATTACATTATAAATACATAAATACATTATTCTAACTATGACTGAGTGTGAGACAAGTTTTCCATAATGTACGTTTCATGCATATACATTTGAACAAAGAACACTATAACAAATAGTGTTTCACCATTTATTGAGTAGGGAGAGAAATACCAAAGGTGTCTCAGGCAGTATGTGAAGTATCTAAATATAGTGCAACCTACCAATCAATGTGTATCAAGTGCCATGGAGAGCACAATCTTACAATGTTGCAGTCCAGAAATGAGAGCTTTACCCTCTATGCCAAAGTCTGGGCATCTGATGGAGGCTGTAGAACTGTCAAACATATGCTTCAGTATTCCCCCTTCTCTCTAGGAGCATTTGTGTGCCCAGTCCCCAAAGGTGTATGGAAAAGATGCCACCCTGGTCACCAATGTAGCTGACCGATGTAGAGAGACAAGTGCCTTAGCAGAATGCAATCTAAAGCTTGTGTGGTCCAGATATGAGAACATTACCATCCATGGTAAAAGCCTGGGCTACTGACGGGGACAATAGAATTCTCCCCATTGCATGTCGTTACACTAGCTAATAGCTCAGCACCGGGAATAAACACTACTTTAGTTTTTTTCTGTTAAATTAAACAGCAGTTACCTTGCCAGCTACATCAATCAACTAAAGAGTAGCCAGTTTCTGTTCTGCTTGCTTTTACAACTGGGAAAAAGAGCAACACACAGACTCGTCTGTTCAGCTCTCCCGCCTGCTATGTGGTGTCTAGCCAGCCTTCCAGAAGTTTTCCTTTCACACAGCCTACCCGACCGCTCTGTGCCGTCCGCAAGGTCCTAAAGCACACACAGTTGCCACTTTTTGTATCATATTGCAATGATAAAACTGGGGGGGACAAAAGTGCAATTTCTGAATGTGGGTGGGACGTGACCCCCCCTGTCTCCAGTGAAAGTTGCGGCCCTGCAAATATCCCTTTTCAGTAGTGCTCAAAGCATGCCTTTCCCGAGAGCAACATTTCTTTTTCAACTAGAAGCAATGAGCCGAATCAGTCCTCCATGACAACAAAATCATAAACAACAGAGTAGGTTAATAAGTCCTTAGTTTATGAGTTACAGTGCATTCGGAAAAGTATTCAGACCCCTTTCCTTTTCCACATTTTGTTACGTTTCAGCCTTATTCTAAAATGGATTAAATAAAAGGAGTACATTGTTTTCACCCCTCATCAATACCCCATAATGACAAAGCAAAAACAGGTTTTTAGAAATGTTAGAACATTTATAGAATAAAATAAACAGAAATACACCAAGCCATGAGGTTGAAGGAATTGTCCGTAGAGCTCCGAGACAGAATTGTGTCGGAGGCACAGATCTGGGGAAGGGTACCAAAAAATGTCTGCAGCATTGAAGGTCCCCAAGAACACGGTGGCCTCCATCATTCTTAAATGGAAGAAGTTTGGAACCACCAAGACGCTTCCTAGAGATGGCCGCCCGGCCAAACTGAGCAATCGGGGGAGAAGGGCCTTGGTCAGGGAGGTGACCAAGACTCTATGGCCTGAATGCCAAGGCTGCAAGAAAAATACATATGTTCAACTTTCACTTTCAACCAAATGCAGATAAGATGTCGGGTATAGTCTTCTTTTCAACATCTTTTCAACAACATTTTGCTAGGTGGGGTAGCCCAATTTCAAAACACAGTTTAATTGTGTTCAATAATCATATTACTTGTATTTTTTTAAACAAGCATCTTAAAACAACAATGTTGTTTTGTGGCAATAAATCACTGATATCGATTAAATTACGTTGTACGTGCAGTTGAAACTAACTAAAAAGTCACATGGAAATGGGAGATATCTTTTACCTCACTGGTTGGAGGACAACCTGCAGAATACAGTCAGCTACATTTTAAGTGATGCATTTAAATTCAGGGGTCCCCAAAACAAAGACAAATTCAATACTTATTTGTCATCACTCATCGATATCACGTTGAAATCAATTGGGGAGGGGGGAGATGAGGTTGCTGGTCCTGTTAAAACGAACAGCTCAAAAACCACACGGAATCTGGGAATAATGTGTAGAGGAACATTTGTAGAAAACATCTAGCTACATTTTGAAGTGTTGCATACATTCTAAATCGTGACATTAATCATTAAAATACTCCTTCTACATTGTTAAAACATTCTACATTGTGACATTATTTCATTGATATCATGGAACACCTCCTTCATGTATGAATTGTCTGATGTTTGATCAGAGATCTTTTATCAGAGTATCTCTTGTCACATTGATCACAGCTATGAGGTTTCTCTCCTGTGTGTGTTCTCTGGTGTGATTTTAAACTCCCTGACGAAACAAAACTTTTTCCACAGTCAAAGCAGTGGAAAGGTTTCTCTCCGGTGTGTGTTCTCTGGTGTATAGTACAACAGCTAGATGCAGCAAAACTCTTCCCACATTGATTACAGCTAAAAGGTTTCTCTCCTGTGTGTGTTCTCTGGTGTATAGTCAGCTTGTTAGATGCAACAAAACGCTTCCCACATTGATTACAGCTAAAAGGTTTCTCTCCTGTGTGTGTTCTCTGGTGTCTAGTCAGCTGGCTAGATGCAACAAAACGCTTCCCACATTGATTACAGCTAAAAGGTTTCTCTCCTGTGTGTGTTCTCTGGTGTCTAGTCAGCTGGCTAGATGCAACAAAACACTTCTCACATTGATCACAGCTATGGGGTTTCTCTCCTGTATGGATCCTCTGATGTTCTATCAGGCTGCTTGAGTGACTAAAACTCTTCTCACAATGATCACAGCTATAAGGCTTCGCTCCTGTATGGATCCTCTGATGTACTATCAGGCTGCTTGAGTGACTAAAACTCTTCTCACATTGATAACAGCTGTAAAATGTCTCTCCTGTGTGTGTTATGTGGTGTGATTTTAACTGTCCTGATGAACAAAAACTCTTCCCACAGTCAGAGCAGTGGTAAGGTTTCTCTCCTGTGTGTGTTCTCTGGTGTATAGTCAGCTGGTTAGATGTAGTAAAACTCTTCCCACATTGATCACAGCTATAAGGTTTCTCTCCAGTGTGAATTCTCGTGTGTACTTTTAGTGAATCTGAGCTTGAGTAACTCTTCCCACAGTCAGAGCAGTGGTGAGATTTCTTCCATGTGGGTTTCCGCTGGTGTTTCTTGAGGTGTTCTGATCTGGAGAGACTCTTCTCTGCCTCGTCAGCTTCATGATGTTGTTGAGGCTCCCCAGAGGATCCACAATAGTCACGTCTCTCTCCTGTGTGAACAACAAAGTCAGACAGATGGTTAATGTCCCACAACAGCAGAAATCCACTGTTTATTTGAGCTAAAAGGTGATGTCCATGATGTTGTACATCAATTTACGTCTGTAATTCACATTTAAATGCTTTTACAAACTTATTTGACAATTGTCTTAATAAGACATCAAGTGAGCAACAACAGCCATATTCTGTCTTATTTTTTCACTAGTATAGTGAATGATTCTAGGCTAGAAATTAGTTATTAAAGTTTCTGAAACCCTAAGCACTTTGCCAGACGACTTTGCTTTCACTTCTCTGGGAGGAAGGACGTCAACATTGCACAGCAGCTGAAACCTGGTTCCGAGTGTCCACAACAACAACAAAGCTCCAGATAAATAAACCTTTTCATTTCAGAAGTCCTGATCTTCTCAAAAAATTGATTTCTATTTGCATTATATTTTTTACAGTACTGTCTCACAAAAGCTCTGAACCGATATACATTTTACAGACACAGTGTATTTTACATTAGTTATCTTGATGTTATTAGTCCCACCTTACAGCTCCATTCAACACCTCCCATCTATCTCTTAACACCATCACTACTGGATATCTATTTGCCATATATTTTTCAACTGTACTGTGATGTTTCACAAAAAGCTCTGAACCTTTCTATTCTCATAGTTTCTACAGATTGTAAATTAAAGAAACATTTTTGCTAAAAGTATTATTTTATTATTGATCGATTGACTATGACTTCAAATCACCTAGTATTGCTATCTGCAGGGTTAGCTCCAGGTAAATGTTGCAATACTAGCTACATATGGACAGTACCTAAATAAATGATCTAATGACTCTGCCACGTCGCAGCAAAATCTGCAGAGCTGGGAAGGTTGTATCCCCCATATATATAACATTCTATTGGTTGCAAGATATAATAATTTAAATTGAACAATTCTACGTTTTGAATCCGGTGTCGTTTTGCATGTCAGTTCATACATCATGTGCCATGGAATCGAAAATGTCTTCCCAACTATTTTGCAATCTATACAGCACAGCTGTCAATTGTTATGTCCTTGAAACCGGTCAAATTTTTTTTATCAACATTACTTTAACCAATTTTGGTCTTTAATGCAGGGCCGACAGACAAGTTCCTAACTTTATCCCCTTCCATTTTTGCGGTAATGCTGCAATTAGTTGGTTGTAATTGTGGGTAGAGCAGACATTTCCATATATTTTTGTTAGCTGCATGTGTGACATACAGTGAGGGAAAAAATGTATTTGATCCCCTACTGATTTTGTACGTTTGCCCACTGACAAAGAAATGATCAGTCTATAATTTTAATGGTAGGCTTATTTGAAACAGTGAGACACAGAATAACAACAAAAAAATCCAGAAAAACGGATGTCAAAAATGTTATAAATTGATTTGCATTTTAATGAGGGAAATAAGTATTTGACCCCCTCTCAATCAGAAAGATTTCTGGCTCCCAGGTGTCTTTTATACTGGTAATGAGCTGAGATTAGGAGCACACTCTTAAAGGGAGTGCTCCTAATCTCAGTTTGTTATCTGTATAAAAGACACCTGTCCACAGAAGCAATCAATCAATCAGATTCCAAACTATCCACCATGGCTAAGACCAAAGAGCTCTCCAAGGATGTCAGGGACAAGATTGGAGACCTACACAAGGCTGGAATGGGCTACAAGACCATCGCCAAGCAGCTTGGTGAGAAGGTGACAACAGTTGGTGCGATTATTCGCAAATGGAAGAAACACAAAATAACTGTCAATCTCCCTCGGCCTGGGGCTCCATGCAAGATCTCACCTCGTGGAGTTGCAATGATCATGAGAACAGTGAGGAATCAGCCCAGAACTACATGGGAGGATCTTGTCAATGATCTCAAGGCAGCTGGGACCATAGTCACCAAGAAAACAATTGGTAACACACTACGCCGTGAAGGACTGAAATCCTGCAGCGCCCGCAAGGTCCCCCTGCTCAAGAAAGCACATATACAGGGCGGTCTGAAGTTTGCCAATGAACATCTGAATGATTCAGAGGAGAACTGGGTGAAAGTGTTGTGGTCAGATGAGACCAAAATCGAGCTCTTTGGCATCAACTCAACTCGCCGTGTTTGGAGGAGGAGGAATGCTGCCTATGACCCCAAGAAAACCATCCCCACCGTCAAACATGGAGGTGGAAACATTATGCTTTGGGGGTGTTTTTCTACTAAGGGGACAGGACAACTTCACCGCATCAAAGGGACGATGGACGGGGCCATGTACCGTCAAATCTTGGGTGAGAACCTCCTTCCCTCAGCCAGGGCATTGAAAATGGGTCATGGATGGGTATTCCAGCATGACAATGACCCAAAACACACGGCCAAGGCAACAAAGGAGTGGCTCAAGAAGAAGCACATTAAGGTCCTGGAGTGGCCTAGTCAGTCTCCAGACCTTAATCCCATAGAAAATCTGTGGAGGGAGCTGAAGGTTTGAGTTGCCAAACGTCAGCCTCGAAACCTTAATGACTTGGAGAAGATCTGCAAAGAGTAGTGGAACAAAATCACTCCTGAGATGTGTGCAAACTTGGTGTCCAACTACAAGAAACGTCTGACCTCTGTGATTGCCAACAAGGGTTTTGCCACCAAGTACTAAGTCATGTTTTGCAGAGGGGTCAAATACTTATTTCCCTCATTAAAATGCAAATCAATCTATAACATTTTTGACATGCGTTCTTCTGGATTTTTGTTGTTGTTATTCTGTCTCTCACTGTTCAAATAAACCTACCATTAAAATTATAGACTGATCATGTCTTTGTCAGCGGGCAAACGTACAAAATCAGCAGGGGATCAAATACTTTTTTCACTCACTGTAACTCCACCAGTCCTATTTATGATGTAATTTACAAAGATTATACCTTTTTTAAATTTTTATCGAAAAATACAGTTTTTTTATCAATTAGTATATTTGAGTTTTACCACAATATTTGTTGTATTATTTGTTCAGTCTTTTCTGGTAGATTAAACTGAAATTGCAACCAACTTTCTATGGCTTGTTTTAAAAATAACTATATTTTGGAGATGATTTCGTTTTTCAAATAATGGCCTTTTTCTGAATAAAGGGAAAAATGCCATTATTGAACATAGGGTGAGACATTCTTACTAAACTGCTAGAGAACCAGTTCGGATTTAAGAATACATTTTGTATGACTGACGCCTTTAGTGAGAGGTCTAATGATTTATTATTTAATCATTTCTGCCCTCTGAATTCAAATTCATTATATAAATAGGCCCTTTTTAATTTTGTCTGTCTTGCCATTCCAAATAAAATTGAATATTTTTTGCTCATATAATTTTTTACCATTTTATTGGTAAACTACAAGGTAATGTAAAAGTTGTATTTTTTAGTGATCCAATACGTAATATAGTCACTTATCATAATTTGGTTAGAAAAAATGTCTAGATCCTCTATGAGGCTGTGGATTGATCCTAATTTGTGGATTTTAAAGAAAACATTCATCAAAAAATAAAAATCATAAATCATAAAATCATCAGCGTACAATGACACCTTTGTTTTTAAGCCCTGGATTTCTAATCCCTTAATATTATTGTTGGATCTGATTTTAACAGCTAACATTTCAATGGGCCATAATAAATAGATATGCCGATAATGGACAACCTTGTTTTACTCCTCTTGACAGTTTAATACTTTCTGAGAAGTAAACATTATTGACTATTTTACACCTAGGGTTACTATACATAACTTTAACCCATTTTATAAGAGATTCTCCAAAATTGAAATATTCCGGGCATTTATATATAAACTCCAGTCGTACTTTATCAAAGGCCTTTTCAAAGTCAGCTATGAATACCAGGGCTGGTTTCCCTGATTTTTCAGAGTCTTCTATTGTTTCCAGTACTTGTCTTATATTATCTCCAATGTATCGTCCATGTAAAAAACCTGTCTGATTAGGATGAATAATAGCCGACAATACCTTTTTAATTCTATGCGCTAAGCATTTTGCTAGAATTTTTTGCATCACAACACTGAAGTGTAAAAGGCCTCCAATTTTTTTAATGGACCTTTATATTTACTACTTGTGTCCTGTTTCAGTAATAATGAAATCAGACCTTCTTGTTGAGTGTCCGATAATCTACCATTTATATAGGAGTGGTTAAAACATGCTAATAACGGTCCTCTGATACCTCCACTGGTGTGCCATCCAGCCCAGGAGTTTTCCCGGACTTAAATGCTTTAATTGCATCCAGAAGTTCCTCCTCTGTAATATGGCTTCACATGAGTCTTTCTGTACAGCTGTTAATTTTACATTATTAATAGAAAAGAAATCCATACAATTAGCTTTGGTTAGTGGAGATGGAGGAGACTGAAACGAAAACATATGCTTAAAGTACTTTGCTTCCTCTTTCAAAATATCATTTGGTGAATCATGGGTGACTCCATCATTTGTAACAAGTTTCAGTAAATCCTTTTTGGTAGCATTTCTATGTTGACGATGGAAAAATAATTTGATGCATTTTTCCCCATATTCCATCCAGTTCATTTTATTTTAATAATATATTACACTGGATCTTTCTTGAGTAAGTTCCTCCATTTCTTTTAGTTTTTCCTCTAACTTATCCTGAGCCTCTTTGGTACAGTTTTTTATTGCTATCTATCTGTACTGTTAGTCCTTCCATTTCCTTTGTTAATATGGAGTCTTTTGACCTAAATCGCTTTAGTTTTAGAGATGAGTACTGAATTGCATGACCTCTAAAAGCACATTTAAAAGTGTCCCACACAATTAAGGGGATCTGCTGTACCAATATGTAATGTCGGAAAAATTAAGTTATAAATTCCTCTGTCCTAGTTAAAAACAAATTATCATCCAATAGGCTTTGATTAAATTCCAATACCCTTGCCCACGTGGAAATTCAGTAAGGGTAATGTATATGCCAATTATATGATGGTCCGACCGCATTCTGTCCCCATCAACACTTTTTAAACTTTTGGTGCCAGCGAGAATGAGATACGAAAGTAGTGAAGACGACTAGCTTGATTGAGTCTCACTGGGTCAGGATATTTAGGCCTCCATATCTCCATAGCAACAGTTGTGGGATACACACACACACACACACATTAACAATCAACCCCTTTCTCCCACAAACAACCATAAACTCAGATGCTCAACAGTTGTTCCATCCCAGAGCCCAACTCAAGAAAGGACTTGATTTACAAATGCATATACAGTTGCAGCTGTAGGAGAAGGCAATGCAAAATTGAGTAAAAAAATGGCAGAAACGGGGAGATTTGATGAACCATTGTGGCAGAAACGGGGAGATTTGATGAACCATTGTCAAGTCCTAGGTGATGGAGATCAGATCCACCCCCTTCCCCTGAAACACACACCCACTAGTCCCCCGTTGGGACCATTTCCCCCAGCATCTCTGTCCAGTCAGACCTTTGACGTGCCTTGAGCATCTTACGCCGGGTGGACACGACACGACTTTCAAAATCCTAACATGGCTGAGCCTCTCACATTAAACAACCCGTCTTTCCTCTAGTTTTAAATCTTGCCAGTGTAGTGGTGAGCGCACTAAACGATCTGGCACAGACGGGGTGTCACATACTACAATATTCTCCACTTGGTCGTGAGGATTCTCCATACCACCACGCTGTCTGGTGAAAACAATGATGTGATGATGTGATTAGATTGTTAACATAGCTAGAACAAGCTGTGGTTCAAAGCAGCCTCATAAACGTTTTCAAATCAGACATTCATCCTTGCCCTACAGAGTGGAAATATCTACCAAACATTTTGAATTGAATAACATTGCTTGTGAACTTCAAAGCTGTAACGATTTCACACTGGCTTTGGTTAAAGGCATGTACACCTCATAACCGTTACGCAAAGATGTCTGAACTTCTTGATGAGGTCGCTAGGTTTTGGGTTACGGTTGCTACAATAGCTTCCTCTATGAATTTGAGAGTGGTTACATTTCTCCAGCCCCCATCCCTCAGCTGTTTACCAAACCAAGTCTCAGGGCAGCCATTTTGTTGCTGTTTAAAAACCTAGGTTGTCCCTTTAAAAAAAGCCACTCATCAATCAACCAACCAATCTGCAGTTCAAACAATAACAAAGCTGTCATTCCACCACTGTTTTGGTAATAAGATGATGGATGGGACTGGAGAAATGTAACTACTCTCAAAATCATAGACACACCTAGGGTAGGTAAGGGTAAGGGTAGGTAACAACACATCTGCCATCGAGATGTTAGCTATTAAAATCAGATCCAATAATAATATCAGAGGATTAGAAATACAGGGCTTAAAAACAAAGGTGTCATTGTACGCAGATGATTCATGTTTTCTTTTAGATCCACAACTAGAATCCCTCCACAGCCTCATAGAGGATCTAGATACATTTTCTAACCTCTCTGGATTAAAACCAAATTATGACAAATGTACTATATTACGTATTGGATCACTAAAAAATACAATTTTTACATTACCATGTAGTTTACCAATAAAATGGTCTGATGGTGATGTGGATATACTCGGAATACATATCCCAAAGGAAATAAATGATCTCACTTCAATAAATTTTAATAGAAAGTTAGCAAAAATAGATAAGATCTTACTACCATGGAAAGGAAAATACCTGTCAATTTGTGGAAAAATCACCCTGATTAACTCTTTAGTATTATCCCAGTTTACCTATTTGCTTATGGTCTTGCCTACGCCTAGCAAACAGTTTTTTAAATTATATGAGAAAAAAATATTCAATTTTATTTGGAACGGCAAGCCAGACAAAATTAAAAGAGCATATTTATATAATGAATATGAATTCGGAGGACAGAAATTATTAAATATTAAAGCATTAGACCTATCACTAAAATCTTCAGTCATCCAAAAGTTATACTTAAATCCGAACTGGTTCTCAAGCAAATTAGTAAGATTGTCTCACCCACTGTTCAAGAAAGGCCTTTTTCCCTTTATTCAGATTACAACCTCTCACTTTCAGTTATTTGAAAAGGAAATAATCTCCCAAATGTCACTATTTCTAAAACAAGCCATAGAAAGTTGGTTACAATTTCAATTTAATCCTCCAGAAACGACAGAACAAATAATGCAACAAATATTGTGGTTAAATTCAAATATACTAATTG
>CM062510.1:5741814-5759314 GCA_031479575.1 Coregonus ussuriensis
TCTGCTACCGCACGGCAAGCGGTACCGGAGTGCCAAGTCTAGGTCCAAAAGACTTCTCAACAGCTTCTACCCCCAAGCCATAAGACTCCTGAACAGCTAATCATGGCTACCCATACTATTTGCACCGGTACCCCCCTGTACATATAGCCTCCCTACTGTTATTTTATTTGACTTCTGCTCTTTTTTTCTCAACACTTTTTTTGTTGTTGTTTTATTTTACTTTTTTATTAAAAATAAATGCACTGTTGGTTAAGGGCTGTAAGTAAGCATTTCACTGTAATGTCTGCACCTGTTGTATTCGGCGCATGTGGCCAATAACATTTTATTTGATTTGATTTGAAACCTATGGATGCAAGGACTGACCATCCATGATATCAACATTATAGTTTTAACCATGTTGAGGCGATACAGTGTTGGTTTACATTTACATTGTTTCCAAACATTGGAGTAAAAAAAGCTTATTTGGGGTTCTGATCGGAGTACGACAGTTGAACTAAGCTCATGAGGCATGTGTTATATTCTTCAAGAATCAATGGCTATATATAAATAATTTAAAAGTCCAAATATGGATGTAGCAACTACAGATTTCACCTTTAACACCACACATCAGTTCAACAACTGCAGAGTTTGTGCCTCTGTTTTTAAGACAGTACTTACTAGTGTTAATCAGGGCCCGGTTTCTCAAAACCATCTTACTGCTAAGTTCATCATTAGAACCATTGGATGCCTTAAGATGCCTTTGGGAAACCGGAACCAGATATCCAGTTTCCTCCTCTTCTTCCTCCTCCTTTTTCGATGTGACAGTCATCTCCCCCTCCTCCTCTTTCACTCCAAAAACGGGAGCCTCCTCTTCTTTCACTGTAACATCCTCCTCCTCTTTCACTCTGAACGCGTCTTCCTCTTCTTTCACTGTAACATCCTCCTCCTCTTTCACTCTGAACGCGTCTTCCTCTTCTTTCACTGTAACATCCTCCTCCTCTTTCACTCTGAACGCGTCTTCCTCTTCTTTCACTGTAACATCCTCCTCCTCTTTCACTCTGAACGCGTCTTCCTCTTCTTTCACTGTAACATCCTCCTCCTCTTTCACTCTGAACGCGTCTTCCTCTTCTTTCACTGTAACGTCTTTCTCTTCTTCTTTCACGGTAACAGCTTCACCCTCTACTTGTTTTTGTATTGTAACATCCTCCTCTTCCTCCTCCTCTTTCACTAGAGCTTCTTTCTCCGTCCAGCAGACCTCCTCTTCTTTAGCAGGAGGAGAGTAGCTTAGTGAGCTCATGGTCGGGGATGTTAGCTAGCTAGGCTAGTGCTAACTTAACCAGCCAGCTAGCTGACCAATAACAACAACACCGTAAATATGAAATTAAATGGGATAACTAACTAGACGACAGAAGTGGGTTTAAAACACAGTGGCTAATATACACGAAAGCGTCTAAAGAGCTTTATTGGTTGGGCTATTTTGTCTAGCAAGCTACCGAGGTGTCTGACTAACTGTTGCTGCTGTTGAAAGAAGCGTCCCGTCCACTAGATTATACGTCACACTAGCAGCATAGCCTTAAAGTCCCACATCGCCATCTGCTGACTGGAGTGGGTAACGAAGTTGAGTAAAATGTAGATTTTATTTTCAGACAAAATGTTAAAGGTTAGGAAGCATGAGTTTTTACTCACCAATGTAACAACACAGTGTGGTTAAAGACTTAGGAACTTAGTTGTAGTCAAGATCTGGTTACCTATTAAGTTCAAACAGTTATGTTTTTGCGTTATTACATATTTATTAACTTATTTCCAGATATCTTCTAAACTACCCACAATGCACTATTTCTCAACGTCATATGGAGGATCTACTCTGTGCTACCGAGTTTGTATGCTAGCTCAAGCTTGCAAACGTTAGCCACACCTCATGTTTTTCATGCACTGTGTGGTTGTGTTATCTAGTGTGAACCTGTTAACACAATAGGCTCTGGTGCCTTCTTGCCGTGGGCTCAAAACCAAAGAGAAAATCAGACCTGGCAGTGACATACTAGACCCTGGCAGTAAATCTAATACTCAGGTGCTTTAAGTCATGCATGAAAGGTCTGGGGTGGTTCCGTGGTTATAAGTTACTGACCTAAAACTCACTAGTTTCTATAACTCTCGTCTTGCTAAAACTCACTAGCTTCTAGAACTCTGGTCTTCCTAAAACTCACTAGCTTCTAGAACTCTGGTCTTCCTAAAACTCACTAGATTCTAGAACTCTGGTCTTCCTAAAACTCACTAGCTTCTAGAACTCTGGTCTTGCTAAAACTGACTAGCTTCTAGAACTCTGGTCTTCCTAAAACTCACTAGCTTCTAGAACTCTGGTCTTCCTAAAACTCACTAGCTTCTAGAACTCTGGTCTTCCTAAAACTCACTAGCTTCTAGAACTCTGGTCTTCCTAAAACTCACTAGCTTCTAGAACTCTGGTCTTCCTAAAACTCACTAGCTTCTAGAACTATGGTCGTCCTAAAACTCACTAGCTTCTAGAACTCTGGTCGTCCTAAAACTCACTAGCTTCTAGAACTCTCGTCTTCCTAAAACTCATTAGCTTCTAGAACTCTCGTCCCCTTGGAACGAGCCCAAACAAAACTCATCTCCAATACAGAAAAACATGCAGTCAAAATAAATTGTGATCCATGACAACGCACTGGCTAAATGCAAAACACAAATCCTTTTGACTGCCCACCCTTGAGACAATCAGCAACCAAGTTGTCCTTACCACGGACATGTCTGATTTCAAGAGGAAACTCCTGCAATATCCGTAGGAACTTTCCACCTCACTGCGGAGCTTCTCTCTCTTTTCAGGGTTCACTCGATAGGCATGTTGTTGGATCGGGGCCGAGTCCCCAATGTCATGCTCTAGTACATTTGGGTTGGTACATCTGAGAATGAACCCTGATATTCTACAAGCAGTGCAACAATGTCAATATAATTGTACCCCAAAATGGTCAGTTCGTTGCATAAATTATGATTACTAAATGTTACATGAATTGTAAATATGAAATATCAAAACAGAATGATCACCCCTTTGTTAATATGTATTGGTAATAATTCACTTAATGGTGAGGCATTGAATAATAAAACATGTATATTTTGTCAGGCTGGATGTTTGAAATATGAGTAGGTGATTTGAGTCATGCTTCTTCAGTAGTGGAATAAAGACAAGTAGCACTTGAATGTTGTAAAGAAATACTGGAGTGATGTAAGATTGTTAATAAAACTGATTATAGACCAATTTATAATACTGCGTCCATGTTTATAGGCTGCAAGTACGTTGAAATTAAGTTGTCAGGTCGTTGAAAAAACGACCTGAAAATACATATTTTCAACTAAAACCGAATGTAAACTCAGCAACAAAAAAAGTCCTCTCACTGTCAACTGCGTTTATTTTCAGCAAAACTTAACATGTGTAAATATTTGTATGAACATAACAAGATTCAACAACTGAGACATAAACTGAACAAGTTCCACACACAAATAATGTGTCCCTGGGGGGGGGGGGGGGTCAAAATCAAAAGTAACAGTCAGTATCTGGTGTGGCCACCAGCTGCATTAAGTACTGCAGTGCATCTCCTCCTCATGGACTGCACCAGATTTGCCAGTTCTTGCTGTGAGATGTTACCCCACTCTTCCACCAAGGCACATACAAGTTCCCGGACATTTCTGGGGGGAATTGCCCTAGCCCTCACCCTCACCCTCCGATCCAACAGGTCCCAGACGTGCTCAATGGGATTGAGATCCGGGTTCTTCACTGGCCATGACAGAACACTGACATTCCTGTCTTGCAGGAAATCACGCACAGAATGAGCAGTATGGCTGGTGGCATTGTCATGTCAGGATGAGCCTGCAGGAAGGGTACCACATGAGGGAGGATGCCTCCTTGCAGCATGCATAAGGCACGTTCACGCAGGTGAGCAGGGACCCTGGGCATATTTCTTTTGGTGTTTTCCAGAGTCAATAGAAAGGCCTCTTTTGTGTCCTAAGTTTTCATAACTGTGACCTTAATTGCCTACCATCTGTAAGTCTTAACGACCGTTCCACAGGTGCATGTTCATTAATTATTTATGGTTCATTGAACAAGCATGGGAAACAGTGTTTAAACCCTTTACAATGAAGATCTGTGAAGTTATTTTGGATTTTTACAAATTATCTTTGAAAGACAGGGTCCTGAAAAAGGGACGTTTCTTTTTTTGCTGAGTTTATATTGGACATCAGGCATAGTCTTCTTTTCAATGTCTTTTCAATGACATTTTGCTACGTGGGAAACCTCAATGTCAAAACACAGTTTTAACATGTCCAAATCAATAACCAATATGCAAAAACAGTTTGTGATATATTGAAAACCGAAACCTAAACTGTACTATCTACACAAATGTGCCACAATAATCATATTAAAACAAGCACTTTATAAACTGCACAAGCACCAACAATAAGTCACTGATATCGATTATGGGGGAGATCAGGTTGTACCTGCTGTTGAAACTAACACAACTAAAACAACACATGGAAATGGGAGATATCTTTTACCTCACTGGTTAGAGGACAACCTGCAGAAGACAGTCAGCTACATTTTGGAGTGATGCATTTACATTTATGGGTCGCTAAACAAAGGAACGCAACACTTATTTCATCGATATCATGTTGAAATCAATTGCGCAAGAGGGGGGAGATGAGGTTGCACATCCTGTTAAAACGAATAGCTCAAACACCACATGGAATCTGGGAATAATGTGTACATCTCTGGTCAGAGGACAATTTGTAGAAAACAGCTAGCTACGTTTTGATTAACGTGTAACACAACTTTTATTTTTATTTTTTATTTTACTTTTTGTTAAATCACATAAATACTCTTTCAATTCATAGCCTGGGTTTTTCCCAGAGGCTAATATCCATATCACGCTGAAATAAATTGAACAGGGGGAAATGTTTAGGGTTCTACATTGGGACATTATTAATTAAAGTACTCCTTCTACAAAGTACTCCTTCTACACCCCAATGGTGGAACAAGCTCCCTCACGACGCCAGGACAGCGGAGTCACTCACCACCTTCCGGAGACATTTGAAACCCCACCTCTTTAAGGAATACCTGGGATGGGATAAAGTAATCCTTCTACCCCCCCCACCCAAAAAAAAAAATTTGTAAAGTGGTTATCCCACTGGCTATAGGGTGAACGCACCAATTTGTGAGTCGCTCTGGATAAGAGCGTCTGCTAAATGACTTAAATGTGCCCTTGAGCAAGGCACTTAACCCTAATTGCTCCTGTAAGTCGCTCTGGATAAGAGTGTCTGCTAAATGACTAAAATGTAAATGTAAATGTACAATGTTAAAACATTCTACATTGTGACATTATTTCATTGATATCATGAAACAACTCATGTATGTATTTTCTGATGTTTGATCAGAGATCTTTTATCAAAGTATCTCTTGTCACATGATCACAGCTATATCATTTATCTCCAGCTATATCATTTATCTCCTGCTAAATTGTTTCTCTCCTGTGTGTGTTCTCTGGTGTGATTTTAAATCTCTTAACCTAACAAAATTCTTTCTGCAGTCAGAGCAGTGATAAGGTTTCTCTCCTGTGTGTGTTCTCTGGTGTACTACCAGGCTGATTGACTGAGTAAAACTCTTCCCACATTGAGTACAGCTATATGGTTTCTCTCCTGTGTGTGTTCTTTGGTGTGATACCAGGGAGCTTAAATGAGTAAAACTCTTCCCACATTGAGTACAGCTATAAGGTTTCTCTCCTGTGTGTGTTCTCTGGTGTACTATCAGGGAGCTTAAAGGAGCAAAACTCTTCCCACATTGATTACAGCCATAAGATTTCTCTCCTGTGTGTGTTCTCTGGTGTATCGTCAGATACACAGATGTACCAAAACTCTTCCCACATTGAGTACAGCTATATGGTTTCTCTCCTGTGTGTGTTCTCTGGTGTGATACCAGGGAGCTTAAATGAGTAAAACTATTCCCACATTGAGTACAGCTATAAGGTTTCTCTCCTGTGTGTGTTCTCTTGTGTACTATCAGGGAGCTTAAATGAGCAAAACTCTTCCCACATTGATTACAGCCATAAGGTTTCTCTCCTGTGTGTGTTCTCTGGTGTATCGTCAGATACACAGATGTACCAAAACTCTTCCCACATTGATCACAGCTATAAGGTTTATCTCCTGTGTGTGTTCTCTGATGCACTATCAGGGAGCTTGACTGAGTAAAACTCTTCCCACATTGAGTACAGCTATAAGGTTTCTCTCCTGTGTGTGTTCTCTGATGCACTATCAGGGAGCTTGACTGAGTAAAACTCTTCCCACATTGAGTACAGCTATAAGGTTTATCTCCTGTGTGTGTTCTCTGGTGCACTATCAGGGAGCTTGACTGAGTAAAACTCTTCCCACATTGAGAACACCTATATGGTGATTTCTCTCCTGTGTGTGTTCTCTGGTGTGATTTTAAATCTCTTAACCTAACAAAAGTCTTTCCACAGTCAGAGCAGTCGTAAGATTTCTCTCCTGTGTGTGTTCTCAGATGTACTATCAGCCCGCTTGACTGAGTAAAACTCTTCCCACATTGAGTACAGCTATAAGGTTTCTCTCCTGTGTGTACTCGCTGGTGTATTTTAAGTTCTGATGAACACCTGCAACGTTTCCCACAGTCAGAGCAGCAGTGAGATTTCATCCCAGTGGGTCTCAGATGGTTTTTCTTAAGGTGTTCTGATCTGGAGAGAGACCTTTCTGCCTCGTCAGCATCATGTTGTTGAGGCTCCCCAGAGGATCCACGATAGCCACGTCTCTCTCCTGTGTGAACGACAAAGTCAGACAGATGGTTAAAGAAACACAACAGCAGAAATACACTGTTTATTTGAGGTAAAAGGTGATACCCAGAGCGTACCCATGAAATTGTACAACAATTGATGCCTTAAATTATTTGACAATTGTCTTTTATACAGTCAAGTGAGCAACAATAGTCATCTTTTGTCTTGTTTTCACATTAGTAGTAACATCGATGACTGTAGGCTAGAAATAAGTTAAAGTTTAAAGTTGTTGAAATCCTAAGCAGAGTGCCAGACGACTTTTACTCTCCAATATAGGACCCTTTCTGTGTTTGCTGTTTGTTGCTATGCAACACAATTTGGCTGCAGAAACACCTCCATGCTAATAACCTCTAGTTATGGATGTAGTATATCTGAACTCCTCCATGCTAATAACCTCTAGTTATGGATATAGTATATCTGTACTCCTCCATGCTAATAACCTCTAGTTATGGATGTAGTATATCTGAACTCCTCCATGCTAATAACCTCTAGTTATGGATGTAGTATATCTGAACTCCTCCATGCTAATAACCTCTAGTTATGGATGTAGTATATCTGAACTCCTCCATGCTAATAACCTCTAGTTATGGATGTAGTAAATCTGAACTCCTCCATGCTAATAACCTCTAGTTATGGATGTAGTATATCTGAACTACTCCATGCTAATAACCTCTAGTTATGGATGTAGTATATCTGAACTCCTCCATGCTAATAACCTCTAGTTATGGATGTAGTATATCTGAACTCCTCCATGCTAATAACCTCTAGTTATGGATGTAGTATATCTGAACTCCTCCATGCTAATAACCTCTAGTTATGGATGTAGTATATCTGAACTCCTCCAAGCTAATAACCTCTAGTTATGGATGTAGTATATCTGAACTCCTCCATGCTAATAACCTCTAGTTATGGATGTAGTATATCTGCATGGAGGAACAATGGTGAGCGAAGATTTCACAATGTATTCTGAACATTACCACACATTATCAGAGCAAGATCGGGAGTGTTACTCAAGGAAACTCACATTAAGCTCTGTGTCGCTATTCACTAATTCACCACTAATTCAGTAAAATGCTCTTTGGCTACCTTTACACACTAAGTGTATGCCAAATTGGCCCATAACTTCATCTAACAATAACATACAGTACCAGTCAAAAGTTTGGACACAACTACTCATTCAAGGGTTGTTCTTTATTTTTACTATTTTCTACATTGTAGAACAATAGTGAAGACATCAAAACTATGAAATAACACATATGGAATCATGTAGTAACCAAAATAGTGTTAAACTAATCAAAATATTTTAGATTTTAGATTCTTCAAAGTAGCCACCGTTTGCCTTGATGACAACTTTGCACACTTGGCATTCTCTCAACCAGCTTCATCTGGAATGCTTTTCCAACAGTCTTGAAGGAGTTCCCACATATGCTGAGCACTTCTTGGCTGCTTTTCCTTCACTCTGCGGTTCAACTCATCCCAAACTATCTCAATTGGGGTGAGGTCGAGGGATTGTGGAGGCCAGGTCATCTGATGCAGCACTCCATCACTCTCCTTCTTGGTAAAATAGCCCTTACACAGCCTGGAGGAGTGTTGGGTCATTGTCCTGTTGAAAAGCAAAATGATAGTCCCACTAAGCCCAAACCAGATGGGATGGCGTATCACTGCAGAATGCTGTGGTAGCCATGCTGGATAAGTGTGCCTTGAATTCTAAATAAATCACAGACAGTGTCACCATTACCACACCTCCTCCTCCATGCTTCACGGTGGGAACTACACACGCGGAGATCATCCGTTCACCCACATCGCGTCGCACAAAGACATGGCGGTTGGAACCAAAAATCTCAATTTCCACCGGTCTAATGTCCATTGCTCGTGTTTCTTGGCCCAAGCAGATCTCTTCTTATTATTGGTGTCCTTTAGTAGTTGTTTCTTTGCAGCAATTCAACCATGAAGGCCTGATTTACCCAGTCCCCTCTGAACAGTTGATGTTGAGATACGTCTGTGACTTGAAATCTGTGAAGTCTTTATTTGGGTAGCAATTTCTGAGGCTGGTAACTCTAATGAACTTATCCTCTGCAGCAGAGCTAACTCTGGGTCTTCCATTCCTGTGGCGGTCCTCATGAGAGCCAGTTTCATCATGGCGCTTGATGGTTTTTGCGACTGCACTTGAAGAAACTTTCAATGTTCTTGAAATGTTCCGTATTTTCTGACCTTCATGTCTTAAAGTAATGATGGACTGTCGTTTCTCTTTGCTTATTTGAGCTGTTCTTGCCATAATATGGACTTGGTCTTTCACCAAATAGGGCTATCTTCTGTATACTCCAGTAGAATCTATAGAATCTCCAGTTGAAACTAGCTAGCCAGCTAACTGGCTACTTGCTATTAGCCACCGTTAGCGGTTTTCACCCAGAACATCAGATTTTCTGCCGGAATAACTGAATCACTGGACATTAACACCGGATCGCAACTAGCTAGCCGCAACCGAATGGATGTTGCTGTTGGCTAATCACCACTGCCCCCGAAGCAAGCACCAGTTAGCCTTGAGCTAGCCTCGAGCCAGCCTCGAGCCAGGCCCATATCCCGGCTATCTACCTCTCTGTCTACCGGACGGGAGTAGCCAGTTAACTAGCTACTTACTATTAGCCACCGTTAGCGGTTTTTCACCATTGTCCGTGGCCTGCACTACCTACCAGACAGCTCTAGCCTTGACTAATATCGGCCAGTCTGCACTGTCTGCACAGCGCGTTATCGACCCAGAACCAGGGACGGCTTGTTCAATAGGGCGATATGGGCGACGCACTGCCAAACGGGAAAAGGAAGGGATTTTTTTTCTAATCAATTATAAAAAAAAAAAAAAAAAAAAAAAAAAATTATAATTTTTTAAAATAAATTTATAAAAAATTATATCACGGCAACAGCAGTTATCAGTGTTCACGTCTGATCTGACAGCCACTAAATGTCAAATCAGGCTAAAGTCGTGCTTCAAATGGCCCCGCCCGTTTTTTGGGCGATTTCAGTCAGGTTGAAAATCGCCCAGAAGTCTCTCATAGCCTGTCATGTAAAATCTATTTTTTTCACATTTCAAAGCTTTCAATACATTCTCTATGGGTGTCTGTGGGCTTGCACTTACGCGCTTTCGTCATACATAACGTAACCACGAATGAACGTAACTAAGAAAAGACCAGGTAGCAGCCTCAATCAATTCACTACTACTATCAAAATGGCTAGGCTTCAGTCCAACTCGATTGTGTCTTTGAAAGAAGTTCCTTTTTGTCGGCGAACAAATTAAGATAAATTGGCAACGAAACAATTAGGACCTCCCAGACCAAATTTAATAATTCAACAGGTTTCTACTAAAGGCGGAAAGTCCTACACCCGAGGATTTTCCAAAAATTGGTACGAACGAAAAAAGACATTGCCACTCACTCAACTGGATGACGAGGGATACAGGCTAGCTGTCCGCCGCCACAACGATGAGGTTAGTGTTGATAATCACAAGTTTACTGGATGTGGATATGGTGTAATAAAGGCAGTTTATTCAGAGGTAAATATATCTGGAATCGCGTTCACGGACCCGTTCGTCAAACTCTTAGGGAGCTATAAATTAAGCCCCATTACTTACCATATCAGATAAGAGAAATTGCTGCAGCTACATATATTTTACATCCTGGCCCTACATAGTTCACTATTTGCATCACTTACCAAAATATTACATGTGGTCATATATGCTTGGAAAGTGGAGATGCCATAGAACGTCAAAAAAGTAAACATTGCTGGAGACACATTGTCGTTTTGGAGAAGACATCGCGTTTGCTAGCGAAGAGATTTGTTGTGGCAAATGAACTTGGCCTGGGAATTGCCAGGAACCTCACGATAAGATATATGCATCAGCATTGCGAGTCTCATGATTCTATACGTATTGCGATTCGATACTGTGATTTTATTGCGCACCATATGTCTGTTGCAGAGGGATCAGAAAGCCATGAGAACGAGTTTTGATCAGTCATGGAAATAAAAGTGCTGAAAACTAATTGGCTCCCAATGTGAAAAGATTGAGAACAAGCTATGAAGGAACAATAATGGTGTTTTGGTGCAGGTACAGCCAACTAGCGCTAAAATATTGCGATATTGTCAATACAGTATATCGTAAAGTATCACTATGTAACTCGATTTCTTTCACCCCAATCCCTCAAATTAACGGTAAATAACTGAATTGTTTGCCCCACATTTAGCTAAGATGATTAGCTAGCCAGCTAAAATGTTTTATTTAGTTAGCAGTCGCATCTACAATAGTTTACTGTCAATAACATGTCTCCAAAAATGACGTGGTGTCTCCAATTGTGTTGACATTTTACAATTGCAATGCGCATCCATGAGTATCCACTTTCTGTAGCTCAGCTGGTAGAGCATGGTGCTTGTAACGCCAAGGTAGTGGGTTCGATCCCCGGGACCACCCATACACAAAAATGTATGCACGCATGACTGTAAGTCGCTTTGGATAAAAAGCGTCTGCTAAATGGCATATTATTATTATTATTATTATTATCTGAAGAGAGCCCCGAAACATTGTGTGCAGACATTTTATGCAATAAATGAAGTAGGTTCAATCTAGTAGTTCTGATCTTCTGATTGGTCCTGATGAGTTGGGCGAGGTCACCTCCAGGCTACTGTCACTGTTGCATTGGCTCTGAGTCGGGTTCTCTGTCTTCAAATGTTCAGCCTAAGAGAGGGGATTTTTGTGTGTGTGTGTGTGTGTGTGTTTAACAGTGATGATGTGTGTGTGTGTGTGTGTGTGTTTAACAGTGATGATGTGTGTGTGTGTGTGTTTGTGTGTGTGTGTGTCCTCAGAGCAAGAACTCGTGAGTTGGAAGAACTGAGAGGCCTATGGCGTGGGTGTTGTCCTTGGCCACCTGCTGACAAGGCTGACAAGATAGGACCCTTTTGTCCATTGTTATTGGATAGGAACAGAACTTATAACCAGCTCCTGACCTAAATAGATCTTAGCACAACATTTTACTCAACATATCATATTCCATATTCACTATAACAAATATATTTACTACGACATTAGCAAGAACCGCCACATCCTCAGCCGGCTAATCCAGTGTGTGAAGTTTTGCAGAGTGTTTGAGTTAGCTTTGCGAGGCAAAGATGAAACTGAGGGCTCCACCAACCCTGGTAAGCCAACACTTTTGAGATCAGTCAATAAATGCTTCTGGTATTGACCTATATGCTGCCCCTGTCTTCATGTTGTTGCTGGACATATCTTTTTTTTAAAATGTGTGTAGGTCACCTAAATCATCAGAAAAATTGCCCCTCCTGAGAATTTTTTCAGGAGCCGCCACTGCCCAGAACATATCAGTTTTTCTGCCGGAATTACTGAATCACTGGACCTTTAACACTGGATCATCGCAACTAACTAGCTGCAACCAAATGGACGTTGTTGTTGGCTAATCAGCCTTGAGCTAGCCTCGAGCCAGGCCCATCTCCCGGCTATCTACCTCTCTGTCAACTGAACGGGAGCTCCTAGTGTTGACACGGAGCCCCGCCGATCCAACACGACTGGTCTGCCGACGAAATCGTCTGATGTGGTTTCAACAGGCTTCCCGTTACGAAGTCGACCACGAAGATCCATCTGTTAGCCCCGGTCCACTAGCACGCGCAAGCCGTGGCCTCTTGCTAGCCAGTGCTGTAGCAGCCCCCGAACTACCTCCGAACTCTCCTATTGCTGTTCACCGGACCTTATGATAACTCAGCTAGAGCTGATGCCTGCTGGACTGTTCCTTTATACGGTACCGCATCCTGTTTATGTTTAGCCTCAGCCCAAACTGTGTCGCCATTACCAGCTGTTGTCTTAGCTCTCTCGAATAACACCTGTGATTGCTTTATGCCTCTCTCCCATGTCAATATGCCTTGCTTTTTGCTGTTTCGGTTATTTCTTATTGTACTATTTCACTGTAGATCCCCCAGCCCAGCTCAACCGGTCTTAGATAGCTCCTTTGTCCAACCCCCCATACACGCTGAGACCGACTCAATCAGTGCCTCCAGTGATGCTATCTCTTTCATCGTTACCCAAAGCTTAGGTTTACCTCCACTGTACTCATATCCTTCCATATCCTTGTCTGTACATAATGCCCTGAATCTATTCTACAACGCCCAGAAATCTGCCCCTTTTTTTCTCTGTACCCAACACACTAGAAGACCAGTACTTAAAGCCTTTAGCCGTATCCTTGTTCTAGTCCTCCTCTGTTCCTCTGGTGATGTAGAGGTTAACCCAGGCCCTGTAGCCCCCAGTATCACTCCTACTCCCCAGGCGTTATCATTTGTTGACTTCTGTAACCGTAAAAGCCTTGGTTTCTTGCACGTTAACATCCGAAGCCTCCTCCCTAAGTTTCAGTTATTCACTGCGTTAGCACACTCCGCCAACCCTGATGTTCTAGCAGTGTATGAATCCTGGCTAGGAAGGCCACCAAAAATTCAGAAATGTCCATCCACAACTACAACATTTTCAGTCTCGATAGAACTGCCAAAGGGGGTGGGGTTGCAATCTACTGTAGAAATAGCCTGCAGAGCTCTATCGTACTATCCAGGTATGTGCCCAAACAGTTCGAGCTTCTACTGCTAAAAATCTACCTTTCCAGAAATAAGTCTCTCACTGTTGCCGCTTGCTACAGACACCCCTCAGCCCCGAGCTGTGCCCTGGACACCAAATGTGAACTGATTGCCCCCCATCTATCCTCAGAGTTCGGACTGCTTGGTGACCTAAACTGGGATGTGCTTAACACCCTGGCCAACCTACAATCTAAACTAGATGCCCTCAATCTCACACAAATTATCAACGAACCTACCAGGTACAACCCTAAATCTGTAAACATGGGCACCCTCATAGATATCATCCTGACAAATTTACCCTCTAAATACACCTCCGCTGTCTTCAACCAGGATCTCAGCGATCACTGCCTTATTGCCTGTGTCCGTAACGGGTCCGCGGTCAAACGACCACCCCTCATCACTGTCAAACGCTCCCTAAAACACTTTAGAAAGGCGAGTAGGCCTTTCTAATTGACCTGGCCCGGGTATCCTGGATGGATATTGACCTCATTCCATCAGTAGAGGATGCCTGGTTGTTCTTTAAAAGTGCTTTCCTCTCCATCTTAAATGAACATGCCCCATTCAAAAAATTCAGAACTAAGAACAGATATAGCCCCTGGTTCTCCTCAGACTTGACTGCCCTTGACCAGCACAAAAACATCCTGTGGCGTACTGCATTAGCATCGAACAGCCCCCACGTTATGCAACTTTTCAGGGAAGTCAGGAACCAATATACACAATCAGTTAGGAAAGCAAAGGCTAACTTTTACAAACAGAAATGTGCATCCTGTAGCACTAACTCCAAAAAGTTTTGGGACACTGTAAAGTCCATTGAGAATAAGAGCACTTCCTCCCAGCTGCCCACTGCACTGAGGCTAGGAAACACTGTCACTACCGATAAATCTACGATAATCGAACATTTCAACAAGCATTTTGCTACGGCTGGCCATGCTTTCCACCTGGCTACCACTACCCCGGCCACCAGCTCTGCACCCTCCGCTGCAACTTGCCCATGCCCCCCCCCAACCCTGCTTCTCCTTCACCCAAATTCAGATAGCTGATGTCCTGAAAGAGCTGCAAAATCTCGACCCCTACAAATAGCTGGGCTAAACAATCTGGACCCTTTCTTTCTAAAATTAGCCTCCGAAATTGTCGCAACCCCTATCACCAGCATGTTCAACCTCTCTTTCATATTGTCTGAGATCTCCAGAGACTGGAAAGCTGCTGCGGTCATCCCCCTCTTCAAAGGGGGTGACACTCTAGATCCAAACTGTTACAGACCTATATCCATCCTGCCCTGCCTTTCGAAAGTTTTTGAAAGCCAAGTTAACAAACAGATCACCGACCATTTCAAATCACACCGTACCTTCTCCGCTATGCAATCCGGTTTCCGAGCTGGTCATGGGTGCACCTCAGCCACGCTCAAGGTCCTAAACGATATTATAACCACGATCGATAATAGACAGTACTGCGCAGCCGTCTTCATCGACCTGGCCAAGGCTTTCGACTCTGTCAACCACCGCATTCTTATTGGCAGACTAAATAGCCTTGGTTTCTCAAATGACTGCCTCACCTGGTTCACCAACTACTTCTCTGATAGAGTTCAATGTGTCAAATCGGAGGGCCTGTCGTCTGGACCTATGGCAGTCTATGGGGGTGCCACAGGGTTCAATTCTTGGGCCGACTCTTTTCTCTGTGTATATCAATGATGTCGCTCTTGCTGCTGGTGACTCTCAGATCCACCTCTATACAGACGACACCATTTTGTATACATCTGGCCCTTCATTGGACACTGTGTTAACAAACCTCCAAACGAGCTTCAATGCCATACAACACTCCTTCCGTAGCCTCCAACTGCTCTTAAACACAATTAAAACTAAATGCATGCTCTTCAATCGAACGCTGCTGGCACCCGCCCACCCGACTAAAATCACTATTCTCTACGGGTCTGACCTAGAGTATGTGGACTACAAATACCTAGGTGTCTGGTTAGACTGTAAACTCTCCTTCCAGACTCACATTAAGCATCTCCAATCCAAAGTTAAATGTAGAATCGGCTTCCTATTTCGCAACAAAGCCTCCTTCACTCATGCTGCCAAACATGCCCTCGTAAAACGGACTATCCTACCGATCCTTGACTTCGGCGATGTCATTTACAAAATAGCCTCCAACACTCTACTCAGCAAATTGGATGTAGTCTATCACAGTGCCATCCATTTTGTCACCAAAGCCCCATATACAGTGGGGGAAAAAAGTATTTAGTCAGCCACCAATTGTGCAAGTTCTTCCACTTAAAAAGATGAGAGAGGCCTGTAATTTTCATCATAGGTACACGTCAACTATGACAGACAAAATGAAAAAAAAAAATCGAGAAAATCACATTGTAGGATTTTTTATGAATTTATTTGCAAATTATGGTGGAAAAAAAGTATTTGGTCAATAACAAAAGTTTCTCAATACTTTGTTATATACCCTTTGTTGGCAATGACACAGGTCAAACGTTTTCTGTAAGTCTTCACAAGGTTTTCACACACTGTTGCTGGTATTTTGGTCCATTCCTCGATGCAGATATTCTCTAGAGCAGTGATGTTTTGGGGCTGTCACTGGGCAACACAGACTTTCAACTCCCTCCAAATATTTTCTATGGGGTTGAGATCTGGAGACTGGCTAGGCCACTCCAGGACCTTGAAATGCTTCTTACGAAGCCACTCCTTCATTGCCCGGGCAGTGTGTTTGGGATCATTGTCATGCTGAAAGACCCAGCCACGTTTCATCTTCAATGCCCTTGCTGATGGAAGGAGGTTTTCACTCAAAATCTCACGATACATGGCCCCATTCATTCTTTCCTTTACACGGATCAGTCATCTTTGTCCCTTTGAAGAAAGTGGAAAAACAGCCCCAAAGCATGATGCTTCCACCCCCATGCTTCACAGTAGGTATGGTGTTCTTTGGATGCAACTCAGCATTCTTTGTCCTCCAAACACGACGAGTTGAGTTTTTACCAAAAAGTTATATTTTGGTTTCATCTGACCATATGACATTCTCCCAATCCTCTTCTGGATCATCCAAATGCACTCTAGCAAACTTCAGACGGGCCTGGACATGTACTGGCTTAAGCAGGGGGACACGTCTGGCACTGCAGGATTTGAGTCCCTGGCAGCGTAGTGTGTTACTGATGGTAGGATATGTTACTTTGGTCCCAGCTCTCTGCAGGTCATTCACTAGGTCCCCCCGTGTGGTTCTGGGATTTTTGCTCACCGTTCTTGTGATAATTTTGACCCCACGGGGTGAGATCTTGCGTGGAGCCCCAGATCGAGGGAGATTATCAGTGGTCTTGTATGTCTTCCATTTCCTAATAATTGCTCCCACAGTTGATTTCCTCAAACCAATCTGCTTACCTATTGCAGATTCAGTGTTCCCAGCCTGGTGCAGGTCTACAATTTTGTTTCTGGTGTCCTTTGACAGCTCTTTGGTCTTGGCCATAGTGGAGTTTTGGAGTGTGACTGTTTGAGGTTGTGGACAGGTGTCTTTTATACTGATAACAAGTTCAAACAGGTGCCATTAATACAGGTAACGAGTGGAGGACAGAGGAGCCTCTTAAAGAAGAAGTTACAGGTCTGTGAGAGCCAGAAATCTTGCTTGTTTGTAGGTGACCAAAATACTTATTTTCCACCATAATTTGCAAATAAATCCATAAAAAAATCCTACAATGTGATTTTCTGGATTTTTTTTCTCAATTTGTCTGTCATAGTTGACGTGTACCTATGATGAAAATTACAGGCCTCTCTCATCTTTTTAAGTGGGAGAACTTGCACAATTGGTGGCTGACTAAATACTTTTTTTCCCCACTGTATATGTCCGAACTTAAGAACCAAATAGACTTCCCAAAAAGAATATGGTATTTATTTTATTTTATTTCACCTTTTATTTAATCAGAGTCAATTTAGGACCAATGACAATCTGAATGAAGAAATACTAATTATATTCATCTATTTAATAATTTAAATTTTTGAAATATCCAAATTATATAGTGAACAACATTTAGGGGTTTACACTTGCATACAATCAATCTTAAGTTCATAATCAAA
>CM062510.1:5766814-5851814 GCA_031479575.1 Coregonus ussuriensis
ACCTTCAGGGTGTTCTAGGGCAAAGGGGCCTCGAACAGCACATCATGGAGCTGATCCGGAGCACCTATGAGAAAAAGCACAACTTCCATTATCATTGACGGAGTAAAATCCACAAAGATTGACATGTCGGTCGGTGTTAAGCAAGGTGACCCAATGTCACCTCTGCTGTTCAATCTGGCTCTGGATCCGTTGATCCAGACACTCGAACGACCACGGCTCGGGGGGTCGGGTCGGAAGGCAGCCAGACCACCACTTTCGCGTTTGCCGATGACTTGGTGCTGTTGAGCAGCTCGGTGAAGGGTATGGGACAAAACATGGCAATTCTGGAACAATTCTGACAACCAACGGGGTTAAAAGGTGCAGCCACAGTTTTTTCATTGAGAAAGGCGGCAACGGAAAGGGGTGAGACCTCGTTCAAGGTCAAATGACTGTTCAGCCTGGAAACTGAACAGAGAGGACGTGCACATGATTGGGGCCGGATGAATCGGAAAAGTATCTTGGAATGGAAATAAACCCATGGGCAGGCATTGGCCGGAACTGATCGGGCTACTTCGTGATTGGATATGCAAGATTGGGCGGGCGGCGCTAAAAACTTCACAAAAAGGTCAAGATGTTGAACTCCTTCGCTGTCCCGAGACTGACCTACAAAGCTGACCACTGCAACCTAAAGTCAGCCGACCTGAACTAAATCGATTGGAATGATAAGAACCGCGGTGAACGAGTGACTCAACCTCCCGTTGAGTACCTGCAACGGATTGCTCTACACAAAACACCGAGACGGGGGCCTGGGCATCGTGAAATTGGCCCGCCAGATTCCATCGATCCAGGCCAGAAGGATCCACCGGTTGTGGCACTCGGCAGATGAGTGCACAGGGAGGATAACTCGCAGCACAGTTGAGGAAGCGGAATTCAAGGGAACATGGTTGAGAGCAGGCGGAAAAGGGTCAAACTACCGCCACGCGGATCAACCGAATGTCAAATGAATGATATTCAAAGGAGACAAGCCCCGCTTCGCCGGTGCTCCTCACATCACAGTGAAGAAATTCAATGAAGCGTTGCCAGTAACTATGACTCTCTTAAGATAGCATGGCCATCTCAGTCTCCAGACTTTAACCCCATTGAAAACCTGTGGTTTGGTGTCAAAATGAGAATGCACGGCCATCTCAGTCTCCAGACTTTAACCCCACTGAAAACCTGTGGTTTGGTGTCAAAATGAGAATGCATGGCCATCTCAGTCTCCAGACTTTAACCCCATTGAAAACCTGTGGTTTGGTGTCAAAATGAGAATGCATGGCCATCTCAGTCTCCAGACTTTAACCCCATTGAAAACCTGTGGTTTGGTGTCAAAATGAGAATGCATTGCCATCTCAGTCTCCAGACTTTAACCCCATTGAAAACCTGTAGTTTGGTGTCAAAATGAGAATGCATGGCCATCTCAGTCTCCAGACTTTAAACCCCATTGAAAACCTGTGGTTTGAATTGAAGAGGGGCAGTCCATAAGTGCAGATGAGGGATATCAAGGATCTGGAAGGACTCTGTATGGGGGAATCATCTAAGATCCCTCCCAATGTGTTCTCCAAATCATTAAACATCTTAGAAAAAGGCTCAGTACCGTTATCCTCCCAAGGTGAGGTATTGAAAGGTTTTGAAAACAGGGGTGTCAATACTTTTCACCCCTACCTAATTGAGAGGAAAACATTACTCCAGTGTTTCCCTTATATTCATTTAGAATCGTTGCAGTGTAAACTTAAAACGACTAAAACCAGATATAAAGGACCTAGAGGAAATAATTGAGGTATTTATATATTTTATTGTTATTTATTATAAGATAATCCATGAGAACTAACAATCCCCAAAATAAAAACTAGACCGTCAGGGAGAATCTAATGGCATTTTGTTATGTTTGAGTCACTCAGATAGCATGACATATAAGCCATGTCAAAATGTGTAGAATTGTAGTAAACTAGCTTTAAAACAGGAAAAGGTTGTCCCTGATGCCAAGAGCCCCCCCCCCCCCATCTTTATTAAGGGTGACAATCATTCCAGACCCCACTGTATTACTGTCAATGTTATTGGATGCATTGATCCATTTTTAGCGTTTTGTCGGTGCCCCTGTTTAAGACTGTACTTACTGGCGTTAATCCTATCTTCAGTCTCCTCCTCTTCTTCCTCCTCCTCCTCTTCTTCTTCTTCTTCCTCCTCTTCTTTTTCCTCCTCCTCCTCTTCCACTCCAAAACCTGCATCCTCCTCTATCTCTTCCTTCACCGTAACATCCTCCTCCTCTTTCACTCTGAACGTTTCTTCCTCTTCTTTCACTGTAACATCTTTCTCTTCTTCTTTCACGGTAACAGCTTCACCCTCTACTTCTTTCTTTACTGTGACATCCTCCTCTTCCTCCTCCTCTTTCACGACAACGTTCAGCCACAGACCCTCTTCCTCCGTCCAGCAGACCTCCTCTTCTTTAGCAGGAGGAGAGTAGCTTAGTGAGCTCATGGTCGGGGATGTTAGTTAGCATTAGCTTAGGGCCAGGCTAATTTAGCTGACTAACAACGTAAATATTACATTAAATTGGGTAACTAGTAGATACGACAGAAGTGTGTTCAAAACACAGTGGCAAATATACACCGAAATTGGTCTGAAAGGCTTAAATGTTTCGGCGGTGTTGGATAGCACGCTAACGAGGTGGCGTTGTTGTTCTCGAAGAAGCTTCCCGTCCACTAGATTATACGTCACACTGGCAGCATCGACTGGGCTACGTTCAGTACATACAAACGTAATAAAACGTTAAATTGAACCAAAAACGGTACTGTACACGAACGACTAGTTGAAAAACGGGGAGGGGTTGGGTTGTGTGTTAAAAATGCACAGCTCCCTTTAAATATGTCACTCATTGATTACAGCCACACCCTGGCACACCCACCGAACGGAGCAAACGTATCTCAAAGTCTGTGTCGTTTAGCACAAACCGTTCCACAACGTAGCAAACGTTCAGGCGACCTGAATGCACCGCTGAAAGAAGCCAATAGAGAGAAATAGTAATGGCGTCTTTTTGTAGGCACTAACTCCGCCATGGGGGTAAAGCCTATGGGGAAATGAATTGTTTTTTTTTTGTAGGGTTTTTGGATAAACACCGAAAATAAGGTCTGTGGTAAACACAGGCTTAGGAGTTCTTATGTGTTGTGTTCTATGAGACTCTATAACGTCACTTTTTGTGAATTTTGAAGCATTTATTTAATGAAAACAAGCACATAAATCAAATGAAATTGTATTTGTCATGTACACATATTTTGCATATGTTATCGCAGGTGCAGCGAAATGCTTATGTTTCTAGCTCCAAAAGTCAGTGCAGTAATACCTAATAATTCAAAACAATACACACAAATCCCAAAAATAAATAAATATAAAATATAAAATCACATTTTATTGGTCACATACACGTGTTCAGCAGATGTTATTGCGGGTGTAGCGAAATGCTTGTGCTTCTAGCTCCGACAGTGCAGTAATATCTAACAAGTCATATCTAACAATTCCACAACATATACCCAATACACACAAAACTAGTAAGCAATGAATTAAGAATATATACATATATGGACAAGCAATGACAGAGCGGCATGGACTAAGATACAGTAGAATAGTATAGAATACAGTATATACATATGAGATGAGTAATGCAAGATATGTAAACATTATTAAAGTGGCTAGTGTTCCATTTCTTAAAGTGGCCAGTGATTTATAGTCGCTGTCTATAGGCAGCAGCCTCTAATGTGCTAGTGATGGCTGTTTAACAGTCTGATGGCCTTGAGATAGAAGCTGTTTTTCAGTCTCTCGGTCCCAGCTTTCATGCACCTGTACTGACCTGGCCTTCTGGATGATAGCGGGGTGAACAGGCAGTGGCTCGGGTGGTTGATGTCCTTGGTTATCTGACCTGGCCTTCTGGATGATAGCAGGGTGAACAGGCAGTGGCTCGGGTGGTTGATGTCCTTGGTTATCTGACCTGGCCTTCTGGATGATAGCAGGGTGAACAGGCAGTGGCTCGGGTGGTTGATGTCCTTGGTTATCTGACCTGGCCTTCTGGATGATAGCGGGGTGAACAGGCAGTGGCTCGGGTGGTTGATGTCCTTGGTGATCTGACCTGGCCTTCTGGATGATAGCAGGGTGAACAGGCAGTGGCTCGGCTGGTTGATGTCCTTGGTTATCTGACCTGGCCTTCTGGATGATAGCAGGGTGAACAGGCAGTGGCTCGGGTGGTTGATGTCCTTGGTTATCTTTTAGGCCTTCCTAAAGGCCAAGCCAAATTTATTTCGCCTCCTGAGGTTGGAGAGGCTCTGTTGCGCCTTCTTCACCACACTGTCTGTGTGGGTCGTCCATTTCAGTTTGTCAGTGATGTGTACACCAAGGAACTTGAATCTTTCCACCTTCTCCACTGCGGTCCAGTCGATGTGGACAGGGGGGTGCACCCTCTGCTGTTTCCTGAAGTCCACGATCATCTCCTTTGTTTTGTTGACGTTGAGTGAGAGGTTATTTTCCTGGCACCACACTCCTAGAGCCCTCACCTCCTCCCTGTAGGCTGTCTTGTCATTGTTGGTAATCAAGCCTACTAATGTTGTGTCTACTGTTGAGTTTCTCCCATTCTACTATGAAGATCCTCTCAAGCTCTGTCAGGTTGGATGGGGAGCGTCGCTGCACAGCTATTTTCAAGTCTCTCCAGAGATGTTCGATCGGGTTCAAGTCCGGGCTCTGGCTGGGCCACTCAAGGTTATTCAGAGACTTGTCCTGAAGCCACTCCTGCGTTGTCTTGGCTGTGTGCTTAGGGTCGTTGTCCTGTTGGAAGGTGAACCTTCGACCGAGTCTGAGGTCCTGAGCACCCTGGAGCAAGTTTCATCAAGGATCTCTCTGTACTTTGCTCTGTTAATCTTTCCCTCGATCCTGACTAGTCTCCCAGTCCCTGCCGCTGAAAAACATCCACACAGCATGATGCTGCCACCACCATGCTTCACCGTAGGGATGGTGCCCGGTTTCCTCCAGACGTGAGGCTTGGCATTCATGGTCTGAGAGTCCTTTAGGTGCCTTTTGGCAAACTCCAAGCGGGCTGAGGAGTGGCTTTTACTGAGGAGTGGCTTCCGTCTGGCCACTCTACCATAAAGGCCTGATTGGTGGAGTGCTGCAGAGATGGGAGAACCTTCCAGAAGGACAACCAACTCCACAGAGTTTGGCCTGGAAGAGTCTCTAAGAAGAGTATTGGTGGTTCCAAACACTCTCTATAACTCTATACAGTGTCTTCAGAAAGTATTCATACCCATTGACTTATTCCACATTTTGCTGTGTCACAGCCTGAATTCAAAATGGATTGAAAAAAATAATAATATTCACCCATCTACACACAAGGAAAGCCAAGTTAACAAACAGATCACTGACCATTTCGAATCCCACCGTACCTTCTCCGTTATGCAATCCGGTTTCCGAGCTGGTCATGGGTGCACTTCAGCCACGCTCAAGGTCCTAAACGATATTATAACCGCGATCGATAATAGACAGTACTGTGCAGCCGTCTTCATCGACCTGGCCAAGGCTTTCGACTCTGTCAACCACCGCATTCTTATTGGCAGACTAAATAGCCTTGGTTTCTCAAATGACTGCCTCGCCTGGTTCACCAACTACTTCTCAGATAGAGTTCAATGTGTCAAATCGGAGGGCCTGTTGTCTGGACCTCTGGCCGTCTCTATGGGGGTGCCACAGGGTTCAATTCTTGGGCCAACTCTTTTCTCAGTGTATATCAATGATGTCGCTCTTGCTGCTGGTGGCTCTCAGATCCACCTCTACGCAGACGACACCATTTTGTATACATCTGGCCCTTCATTGGACACTGTGTTAACAAACCTCCAAATGAGCTTCAATGCCATACAACACTCCTTCCGTAGCCTCCAACTGCTCTTAAACACTAGTAAAACTAAATGCATGCTCTTCAACCGAACGCTGCTGGCACCCGCCCACCCGACTAGAATCACTACTCTTGACGGGTCTGACCTAGAGTATGTGGACAACTACAAATACCTAGGTGTCTGGTTAGACTGTAAACTCTCCTTCCAGACTCACATTAAGAATCTCCAATCCAAAGTTAAATCTAGATTCGGTTTCCTATTTCGCAACAAAGCCTCCTTCACTCATGCTGCCAAACATGCCCTCGTAAAACTGACTATCCTACCGATCCTTGACTTCGGCGATGTCATTTACAAAATAGCCTCCAACACTCTACTCAGCAAATTGGATGTAGTCTATCACAGTGCCATCCGTTTTGTCTCCAAAGCCCCATATACTACCCACCACTGTGACCTGTACGCTCTTGTTGGCTGGTCCTCACTACATGTTCATCGTCAAACCCACTGGCTCCAGGTCATCTATAAATCACTGCTAGGCAAATCTCTGCCTTATCTTAGCTCATTGGTCACCATAGCAACACCCACCCGTAGTATGCGCTCCAGCAGGTATATCTCTCTGGTCATCCCCAAAGCCAACACCTCCTTTGGCCGCCATTCCTTCCAGTTCTCTGCTGCCAATGACTGGAATGAAATGCAAAAATCTCTGAAGCTGGAGACTCTTATCTCCCTCACTAACTTTAAGCATCAGTTGTCAGAGCACCTTAACGATCACTGCACCTGTACACAGCCCATCTGAAATTAGCCCACCCAACTACCTCATCCCTATGTTGTTATTTATTTTGCTCATTTGTACCCCAGTAACTCTATTTGCACATCATCTCTTGCACATCTATCATTCCAGTGTTAATACTATTTGTAATTATTTTGCACTATAGCCTATTTATTGCCTTACCTCCATAACTTGCTACATTTGCACACACTGTATATATATTTTCTGTTGTATTTTTGACGTTATGTTTTGTTTTACCCCATATGTAACTCTGTGTTGTTGTTTTTATCGCACTGCTTTGCTTTATCTTGGCCAGGTCGCAGTTATAAATGAGAACTTGTTCTCAACTGGCTTACCTGGTTAAATGAAGGTGAAATAAATAAATAAAAAATAAAATAAATTTAAAAAAGGACAAAGTGAAAACATGTTTTTAGACATTTTTGAAATATCTCATTTACAAATTTTAAGTATATATTAATATACTTAAATTAAATATATACTTAGTATATTAGTTAATAATTTTTATTTAAGTATTCACACCATGCTGAGTCAATATATGGTAGAATCACCTTTGGCAGAGATTACAGCTGTGAGTCTCTTTGGGTGAGTCTCTAAAAGCTTTGCACACTTGGATTGTGCAACATTTACCCATTATTATTTTCAGAATTCTTCAAGTTCTATCAAATTGGATGTTGATCGTTGCTAGACAACCATTTTCAAGTCTTGCCATAGATTTCCAAGCAGATTTAAGTCCAAACTGTAACTCTGCCACTCAGGAACATTCCCTGTCTTGTTGATAAGCAACTCCAGTGGAGATTTGCCCGTGTGTGTTTTAGATTATTGTCCTGCTGAAAGGTGAATTCAAATCAAATCAAATTGTATTGGTCACGTACACATATTTAGCAGATGTTATTGCGGGTGTAGCGAAACGCTTGCGTTCCTAGCTCCCAACAGTGCAGTAGTATCTAACAATTCACAACAATACACACCTAATCTAAAAGTAAAAGAATGGAATTAAGAAAGATATAAATATTAGGATGAGCAATGTGTAGGAGTGGCATTGACTAAAATACAGTAGAGGTGAAAAATCTGTCGATGTGCCCTTGAGCAAGACACTTAACCCTAATTGCTCCTGTAAGTCGCTCTGGATAAGAGCGTCTGCTAAATAACAATATATATACAGTGGGGAGAAATAACATAGCTAGTTGGCTAAATAGCTAAAGTTAGCTGGCTGGCTAAGATAACTGCATATACAGTGGAGAGAAACAACATAGCTAGTTGGCTAAATAGCTAAAGTTAGCTGGCTGGCTAAGATAACTGCATATTACATTTACATTTACATTTTAGTCATTTAGCAGACGCTCTTATCCAGAGCGACTTACAGGAGCAATTAGGGTTAAGTGCCTTGCTTAAGGGCACATCGACAGATTTTTCACCTAGTCGGCTCGGGGATTAGAACCAGCGACCTTTCGGTTACTGGCACAACGCTCTTACCCACTAAGCTACCTGCCGCATATACAGTGGGGAGAACAAGTATTTGATACTATTTGGCTGGAGTAATGGAGAGGACAGTGTTTTGCTATCACAGGTGGTAATCTATCACAGGTGGTAATCTATCACAGGTGGTAATCTATCACAGGTGGTAATCTATCACAGGTGGTAATCTATCACAGGTGGTAATCTTTCAACTTCACCGCATCAAAGGGACGATGGACGGGGCCATGTACCGTCAAATATTGGGTGAGAACCTCCTTCCCTCAGCCAGGGCATTGAAAATGGGTCGTGGATGGGTATTCCAGCATGACAATGACCCAAAACACACAGCCAAGGCAACAAAGGAGTGGCTCAAGAAGAAGCACATTAAGGTCCTGGAGTGGCCTAGCCAGTCTCCAGACCTTAATCCCATAGAAAATCTGTGGTGGGAGCTGAAGGTTCGAGTTGCCAAACGTCAGCCTCGAAACCTTTAATGACTTGGAGAAGATCTGCAAAGAGGAGTGGGACAAAATCCCTCCTGAGATGTGTGCAAACCTGTTGGCCAACTACAAGAAACGTCTGACCTCTGTGATTGCCAACAAGGGTTTTGCCACCAAGTACTAAGTCATGTTTTGCAAAGGGGTAAAATACTTATTTCCCTCATTAAAAATGCAAATCAATTTACAACATTTTTCTAATTTTTCATCTCTGGATAAGAGCGTCTGCTAAATAACAATATATATGTCTCAATATAATAGTATTATATAATTATATACATTTAAAATAAACGTTGAAAATAAAATATTTTCCTCAACCGCGATACCCACTCCAGTCAGCAGATGGCGATGTGCGACTTTCAGGCGATGCTGAAAGCGTGACGTATAATCTAGTGGACGGGAGGCAACAGTCAACCACCTCCGTAGCTGGTTAGCCAACAGCCGAAAGATTCAAGCTCTAGACGCTTTCGGTGTATATTAGCTACTGTGTTTTAAACACACTTCGGACGTATCTACTTGTTAACCTATTTAATTTAATATTAAGTTGTTATTAGTCAGCTACAGTAGCTGGCTGGTTAAGTTAGCACTAGCCTAGCTAGCTAACATCCCCGACCATGAGCTCACTAAGCTACTCTCCTCCTGCTAAAGAAGAGGAGGTCTGCTGGACGGAGAAAGAAGCTCTAGTGAAAGAGGAGGAGGAAGAGGAGGATGTTACAATACAAAAACAAGTAGAGGGTGAAGCTGTTACCGTGAAAGAAGAAGAGAAAGACGTTACAGTGAAAGAAGAGGAAGACGCGTTCAGAGTGAAAGAGGAAGAGGATGTTACAGTGAAAGAAGAGGAAGACGCGTTCAGAGTGAAAGAGGAGGAGGATGTTACAGTGAAAGAAGAGGAAGACGCGTTCAGAGTGAAAGAGGAGGAGGATGTTACAGTGAAAGAAGAGGAGGCTCCCGTTTTTGGAGTGAAAGAGGAGGAGGAGGAGATGACTGTCACATGGAAAAAGGAGGAGGAAGAAGAGGAGGAAACTGGATATCTGGTTCCGGTTTCCCAAAGGCATCTTAAGGCATCCAATGGTTCTAATGATGAACTTAGCAGTAAGATGGTTTTGAGAAACCGAGCCCTGATTAACACTAGTAAGTACTGTCTTAAAAACAGAGGCACAAACTCTGCAGTTGTTGAACTGATGTGTGGTGTTAAAGGTGAAATCTGCAGTTGCTACATCCATATTTGGACTTTTAAATTATTTATATATAGCCATTGATTCTTGAAGAATATAACACATGCCTCATGAGCTTAGTTCAACTGTCGTACCCCATCAGATCCCAAAATAAGCTTTTTTTACTCCAATGTTTAGAAACAGTGTAAATGTAAACCAACACTGTATCGCCTCAACATGGTTAAAACTATAATGGTGATATCATGGATGGTCAGTCCTTGCATCCATAGGTATGTCTATGATTTTGAGAGTAGTTACATTTCTCCAGTCCCATCCATCATCTTATTACCAAAACAGTGGCAGAATGACAGCTTTGTTATTATTTGAACTGCAGATTGGTCCTCTGTAGCTCAGCTGGTAGAGCATGGCGCTTGTAATGCCAGGGTAGTGGGTTCGATCCCCGGGACCACCCATTCACAAAAATTTATGCAAGCATGACTGTAAGTTGCTTTGGATAAAAACGTCTGCTAAATGGCATATTATTATTATTATTATTATTATTATTGATGTGTGGCTTTTTTAAGGGACATCCTAGGATTTAAACAGCAACTAAATGACTGCCCAGAGACTTTGTTTGGTAAACAGCTGAGGGATGGGGGCTGGAGAAATGTAACCACTCTCAAATTCATAGAGAAAGCGATTGTAGCAACCTTAACCCAAAACCTAGTGACCTCATCAAGAAGTTCAGACATCTTGGTATAACAGTTATAAGGTGTTGGCTTGACAGTCTCTGGACCCAGGTTTGAGTCCAGCTCAGGGCTACCCCTGGAATTCACTACACTATGAATACAAGGACTGGCCATCCATGAGGTCAAAATCACAGTTTTAACCTGGTTTTGAAGATATACAGTGTTTGTTTACAAACAGTGGCGTTATACAAGCTTATATTTTGGTTTGTGATGGGGGAATACAGTTGAAACATATGAGGCATTTATAAGGTTGATTCTTCAAGAATCAATGGCAATTAGGGCTGACCCCATTTAGTCGACTGGTTGATTGTTTGGTCGATAGGCTGTTGGTCGACCAATATTGTTTTAGTCGAACGGTCGCAAATATACACCATCATGCCGCCCAAAGTTAAAGAAGGCTGGAGTAATGGAGAGGACAGTGTTTCGCTATCACAGGTGCGTGATCTTTTAAATCAACAACAATATGTCTACAAGCAATTGTTACAGCAACAGGAAAATAGCTTTAAGAGCCTTGTCCAAATACTGGTGGACTCAACTAACATAAAAAGAGACAATCTGACCAGAGAGGTTCAAGAGACCTTAAGAACAGTGCAGTTTTCTCAGAAAGAGGTGGATTATTTTTACAGGTGACTGGGAAAACAGACTATCTAACTGTCAAACACAAGGCCCACGGGCCCAATCCGGCCCGTGACACATTTTCATTTTCTTCTTAAATTTATTTAGTTTTTTACCCCCTTTTTCTCCCTAATTGCGTGATTCCGATCTTGTCGCATTGCTGCAACTCCCCAACGGGCTCGGGAGAGGCGAAGGTCGAGCCATGCGTCCTCCGAAACATGACCCCGCCAAGCCACGCTTCTTAACACCCGCTCGCTTAAACCGGAAGCCAGCTGCACCAATGTGTCGGGGGAAACACCATTCAACTGATGGCCGAAGTCAGCCTGCAGGCGCCCAGCCCGCCACAAGGAGTCACTAGATCGCGATGAGCCAAGTAATGCCCCCGGGCCAAACCCTCCCCTAACCCGGACGATGCTGGGCCAATTGTGCGCCGCACTATGGGACTCCCGGTCACAGCCGGTAATCACACACCCTGGGATTGAACCCCAGGCTGTAGTGACGCCGCAACACTGCGACGCAGTGCTTTAGACCTTTGGACTTGGACGTCACTGCTCCCAGTGTGCTAACAGCTGGGGGAGACTTGGACGTCACTGCTCCCAGTGTGCTAACAGCTGGGGGAAGTCACTAGGCAGCGCTCCATGTGTGAAATACCCAGACTGCCGCATCTTGCTGGGTCAGGTCTGGGTGGTCTGCAATGAGCCTTTTCATTTAGTATCCGTTGGGGTTGGTCTGGGGCGGGATTCTATTTCCCCATAGTATGTTGTACCGAAGTTGACCGACTGAAACGGAAAGTAATGTGATGACTTTTAACTTAACAAGGAACAACACCTGTTTGGCCCTGCACCGCCCGTTCCTGGGTTCGGTGAAGAGCGGTATTAAATTGAAGGAATTAATCCGATCCTCAGGCTCGTCACCTGTGGAAGGCGAGTCGCAGATTTAATAGTATGTTGTACCTAGTTTCCCTCCTTCAGGGAACAGTAGTTATAGTCATAACGTTAAGCTTGTCATATGATGAACTCCATCTTAAATACTGGATCTTGCTGTCGGACAGTGTTTTGTATTCAGATCTCTGAAATGCGCTCTACCTACGTAACATTTTAGTGTCTCCTTATGTTACGCTTGGAAAAAACAGTTTTCATGGCCACAGAAATCCTACATTTCACGGTTCGCAAAATCCAATGCTTCTGAGAGTCACCTTAACTTGATTGAAGGTGACAAACGTTACGCGATGCAACAGCCAAAGTGCGGTGAAAACGTCGTTCAGAAGGAATGTCGAGAATATCTTGGCATCTCATTCGTTATGCCAGGAAAGACAGTTAATGCCGTTCTCCACGTTGGATCCAATATCCCTAACAAATGGATGTTTATAATGTGTTATTGTCTGATTGATTTACAGTAGGGTCTGATTGATTTACAGTAGGGTTTAGTCTGATTGATTTACAGTAGGGTCTGATTGGTTTACAGTAGGGTCTGATTGATTTACAGTAGGGTCTGATTTACACTAGGGTCTGATTGGTTTACAGTAGGGTATGATTGGTTTACAGTAGGGTATGATTGATTTACAGTAGGGTCTGATTGATTTACAGTAGGGTCTGATTGGTTTACAGTAGGGTCTGATTGATTTACAGTAGGGTCTGATTGATTTACAGTAGGGTCTCGATAGATCTAACAGAAAGCACAGAGATACTTTCCACATAATGTGTAGAGGAGTGTTCCTTGATGGAGAGGCTTTGGCACAACACACAGAGCTATTTTCCTTTATTCAGGACATTTAGAATGACAACACTTTACAGAGTAGCCTAGTGGGATTATTCACAAAGTATTCTTGGGTCCTACAGTAGGTCTATGTTGTTGTTAAGTGAAGTTATGGGTCCTACAGTAGGTCTATGTTGTTAGGTGAAGTTATGGGTTCTACAGTAGGTCTATGTTGTTGTTAAGTGAAGTTATGGGTCCTACAGTAGGTCTATGTTGTTAGGTGAAGTTATGGGTCCTACAGTAGGTCTGTGTTATTGTTAGGTGAAGTTATGGGTCCTACAGTAGGTCTATGTTGTTGTTAGGTGAAGTTATGGGTCCTACAGTAGGTCTATGTTGTTGTTAGGTGAAGTCATGGATCCTACAGTAGGTCTATGTTGTTGAGTTTCCTTGAGTAGCACTCCTGATCTTCCACTGATAGTGCTCTGTAATGTTCAGAATACGTTGTGAAAAACTACAATCTTCGCTCACCATTGTTGCTCCATGCAGATATACTACATCCATAACTAGAGGTTATTAGCATGGAGGAGTTCAGATATACTACATCCATAACTAGAGGTTATTGGCATGGAGGAGTTCAGATATACTACATCCATAACTAGAGGTTATTAGCATGGAGGAGTTCAGATATACTACATCCATAACTAGAGGTTATTAGCATGGAGGAGTTCAGATATACTACATCCATAACTAGAGGTTATTAGCATGGAGGAGTTCAGATATACTACATCCATAACTCGAGGTTATTAGCATGGAGGAGTTCAGATATACTACATCCATAACTAGAGGTTATTAGCATGGAGGAGTTCAGATATACTACATCCATGACTAGAGGTTATTAGCATGGAGGAGTTCAGATATACTACATCCATAACTAGAGGTTATTAGCATGGAGGAGTTCAGATATACTACATCCATAACTAGAGGTTATTAGCATGGAGGAGTTCAGATATACTACATCCATAACTAGAGGTTATTAGCATGGAGGAGTTCAGATATACTACATCCATATCTATCGGTTATTAGCATGGAGGAGTTTCTGCAGCCAAATTGTGTTGCATAGCAACAAACAGCAAACACTGAAAGGGTCCTATATTGGAGAGTAAAAGTCGTCTGGCACTCTGCTTAGGATTTCAACAACTTTAAACTTTAACTTATTTCTAGCCTACAGTCATCGATGTTACTACTAATGTGAAAACAAGACAAAATATGACTATTGTTGCTCACTTGACTGTATAAAAGACAATTGTCAAATAATTTAAGGCATCAATTGTTGTACAATTTAATGGGTACGCTCTGGGTATCACCTTTTACCTCAAATAAACAGTGTATTTCTGCTGTTGTGGTTCTTTAACCATCTGTCTGACTGTCGTTCACACAGGAGAGAGACATGGCTATCGTGGATCCTCTGGGGAGCCTCAACAACATGATGCTGACGAGGCAGAAAGGTCTCTCTCCAGATCAGAACACCTTAAGAAAAACTATCTGAGACCCACTGGGAAGAAATCTCACAGCTGCTCTGACTGTGGGAAACGTTGCAAGTCTTCATCAGAACTTAAAATACACCAGCGAGTACACACAGGAGAGAAACCTTATAGCTGTGATCAATGTGGGAGGAGTTTTACTCGGTCAAGCTCCCTGATAGTGCACCAGAGAACACACACAGGAGAGAAACCTTACGACTGCTCTGACTGCGGAAAGACTTTTGTTAGTTTAAGAGATTTAAAATCACACCAGAGAACACACACAGGAGAGAAATCACCATATAGCTGTACTCAATGTGGGAAGAGTTTTACTCGGTCAAGCTCCCTGATAGTGCACCAGAGAACACACACAGGAGAGAAACCTTATAGCTGTACTCAATGTGGGAAGTGTTTTGTTGCATCTTGCAATCTGATGATACACCAGAGAACACACACAGGAGAGAAACTTTATAGCTGTGATCAATGTGGGAAGAGTTTTACTCAGTCAAGCTCCCTGATAGTGCACCAGAGAACACACACAGGAGAGAAATCTTATAGCTGTACTCAATGTGGGAAGAGTTTTGTTGCATCTTGCGATCTGACGATACACCAGAGAACACACACAGGAGAGAAACCTTATAGCTGTGATCAATGTGGGAAGAGTTTTGGTACATCTGTGTATCTGACGATACACCAGAGAACACACACAGGAGAGAAACCTTATGGCTGTAATCAATGTGGGAAGAGTTTTACTCAGTCAAGCGGCCTGGTAGTACACCAGAGAACGCACACTGGAGAGAAACCGTATAGCTGTACTCAATGTGGGAAGAGTTTTACTCAGTCAAGCGGCCTGGTAGTACACCAGAGAACACACACAGGAGAGAAACCTTATCACTGCTCTGACTGCAGAAAGAATTTTGTTAGGTTAAGAGATTTAAAATCACACCAGAGAACACACACAGGAGAGAAACAATTTAGCAGGAGATAAATGATATAGCTGGAGATAAATGATATAGCTGTGATCATGTGACAAGAGATACTTTGATAAAAGATCTCTGAACAAACATCAGAAAATACATACATGAGTTGTTTCATGATATCAATGAAATAATGTCACAATGTAGAATGTTTTAACATTGTAGAAGGAGTACTTTAATTAATAATGTCACAATGTAGAACCCTAAACATTTCCCCCTGTTCAATTTATTTCAGCGTGATATGGATATTAGCCTCTGGGAAAAACCCAGGCTATGAATTGAAAGAGTATTTATGTGATTTAACAAAAAGTAAAAAAAAAGTTGTGTTACACTTTCCACGTTAATCAAAATGCAGCTAGCTGTTTTCTACAAATTGTCCTTCAACCAGTGATGTACACATTATTCCCAGATTCCATGTGGTGTTTGAGCTGTTAGTTTTAACAGGACGTGCAACCTCATCTCCCCCCTCTTGCGCAATTGATTTCAACATGATATCGATGAAATAAGTGTTGCGTTCCTTTGTTTAGCGACCCATAAATGTAAATGCATCATTCCAAAATGTAACTGACTGTCTTCTGCAGGTTGTCCTCTAACCAGTAAGGTAAAAGATATCTCCCATTTCCATGTGTTTTTTTTAGTTGTGTTAGTTTCAACAGCAGGTACAACCTGATCTCCCCCATAATCGATATCAGTGACTTATTGTTGGTGCTTGTGCAGTTTATAAGGTGCTTGTTTTAATATGATTATTGTGGCACATTTGTGTAGAAAGTACAGTTTAGGTTTAGGTTTTCAATATATCACAAACTGTTTTTGCATATTGGTTATTGATTTGGACATGTTAAAACTGTGTTTTGACATTGAGGTTTCCCACGTAGCAAAATGTCATTGAAAAGACATTGAAAAAAAGACTATGCCTGATGTCCAATATAAACTCAGCAAAAAAAGAAACGTCCCTTTTTCAGGACCCTGTCTTTCAAAGATAATTTGTAAAAATCCAAAATAACAGATCTTCATTGTAAAGGGTTTAAACACTGTTTCCCATGCTTGTTCAATGAACCATAAATAATTAATGAACTTGCACCTGTGGAACGGTCGTTAAGACTTACAGATGGTAGGCAATTAAGGTCACAGTTATGAAAACTTAGGACACAAAAGAGGCCTACTATTGACTCTGGAAAACACCAAAAGAAATATGCCCAGGGTCCCTGCTCATCTGCGTGAACGTGCCTTATGCATGCTGCAAGGAGGCATCCTCCCTCATGTGGTACCCTTCCTGCAGGCTCATCCTGACATGACAATGCCACCAGCAATACTGCTCATTCTGTGCGTGATTTCCTGCAAGACAGGAATGTCAGTGTTCTGTCATGGCCAGTGAAGAACCCGGATCTCAATCCCATTGAGCACGTCTGGGACCTGTTGGATCGGAGGGTGAGGGCTAGGGCAATTCCCCCCAGAAATGTCTGGGAACTTGTATGTGCCTTGGTGGAAGAGTGGGGTAACATCTCACAGCAAGAACTGGCAAATCTGGTGCAGTCCATGAGGAGGAGATGCACTGCAGTACTTAATGCAGCTGGTGGCCACACCAGATACTGACTGTTACTTTTGATTTTGACCCCCCCCAGGGACACATTATTTGTGTGTGGAACTTGTTCAGTTTATGTCTCAGTTGTTGAATCTTGTTATGTTCATACAAATATTTACACATGTTAAGTTTGCTGAAAATAAACGCAGTTGACAGTGAGAGGACTTTTTTTTGTTGCTGAGTTTACATTCGGTTTTAGTTGAAAATATGTATTTTCAGGTCGTTTTTTCAACGACTTGACAACAACTTAATTTCAACGTACTTGCAGCCTATAAACATGGACGCAGTATAATAAATTGGTCTATAATCAGTTTTATTAACAATCTTACATCACTCCAGTATTTCTTTACAACATTCAAGTGCTACTTGTCTTTATTCCACTACTGAAGAAGCATGACTCAAATAACCTACTCATATTTCAAACATCCAGCCTGACAAAATATACATTTTTTATTATTCAATGCCTCACCATTAAGTGAATTATTGCCAATACATATTAACAAAGGGGTGATCATTCTGTTTTGATATTTCATATTTACAATTCATGTAACATTTAGTAATCATAATTTATGCAACCAACTGACCATTTTGCGATACAATTATATTGACATTGTTGCCTTGCTTGTAGAAAATCAGGGTTCATTCTCAGATGTGCCAACCCATATGTACTAGAGTATGACATTGGGGACTCGGCCCCGATCCAACAACATGCCTATCGAGTGAACCCTGAAAAGAGAGAAGCTCCGCAGTGAGGTGGAAAGGTACTGAGGATATTGCAGGAGTTTCCTCTTGAAATCAGACATGTCCGTGGTAAGGACAACTTGGTTGCTGATTGTCTCAAGGGTGGGCAGTCAAAAGGATTTGTGTTTTGCATTTAGCCAGTGCGTTGTCATGGATCACAATTAATTTTGACTGCACGTTTTTCTGTATTGGAGATTAGTTTTGTTTGGGCTCGTTCCAAGGGGACGAGAGTTCTAGAAGCTAGTGAGTTTTAGGAAGACCAGAGTTCTAGAAGCTAGTGAGTTTTAGGAAGACCAGAGTTCTAGAAGCTAGTGAGTTTTAGAAGCTAGTGAGTTTTAGGAAGACCAGAGTTCTAGAAGCTAGTGAGTTTTAGGAAGACCAGAGTTCTAGAAGCTAGTGAGTTTTAGGAAGACCAGAGTTCTAGAAGCTAGTGAGTTTTAGGAAGACCGGAGTTCTAGAAGCTAGTGAGTTTTAGGACGACCAGAGTTCTAGAAGCTAGTGAGTTTTAGGAAGACCAGAGTTCTAGAAGCTAGTGAGTTTTAGAAGCTAGTGAGTTTTAGGAAGACCAGAGTTCTAGAAGCTAGTGAGTTTTAGGAAGACCAGAGTTCTAGAAGCTAGTGAATTTTAGGAAGACCAGAGTTCTAGAAGCTAGTGAGTTTTAGGAAGACCGGAGTTCTAGAAGCTAGTGAGTTTTAGGACGACCAGAGTTCTAGAAGCTAGTGAGTTTTAGGAAGACCAGAGTTCTAGAAGCTAGTGAGTTTCAGGAAGACCAGAGTTCTAGAAGCTGGTGAGTTTTAGCAAGACGAGAGTTATAGAAACTAGTGAGTTTTAGGTCAGTAACTTATAACCACGGAACCACCCCAGACCTTTCATGCATGACTTAAAGCACCTGAGTATTAGATTTACTGCCAGGGTCTAGTATGTCACTGCCAGGTCTGATTTTCTCTTTGGTTTTGAGCCCACGGCAAGAAGGCACCAGAGCCTATTGTGGTAACAGGTTCACACTAGATAACACAACCACACAGTGCATGAAAAACATGAGGTGTGGCTAACGTTTGCAAGCTTGAGCTAGCTACCGAGCTAGCATACAAACTCGGTAGCACAGAGTAGATTCTCCATATGACGTTGAGAAATAGTGCATTGTGGGTAGTTTAGAAGATATCCGGAAATAAGTTAATAAATATGAAATAACGCAAAAACATAACTGTTTGAACTTAATAGGTAACCAGATCGTGACTACAACTAAGTTCCTAAATCTTTAACCACACTGTGTTGTTACATTGGTGAGTAAAAACACATGCTTCCTACTGTTAAAAACATGGTTAAAACTATAATATTGATGTCATGGATGGTCCGACCTTGCATCCATAGGTCTGTCTATGATTTTGAGAGTAGTTACATTTCTCCAGTCCCATCCACCATCTTATTACCAAAACAGTGGTGGAATGACAGCTTTGTTATTGTTTGAACTGCAGATTGGTTGATTGATTGATGTGTGGCTTTTTTTAAAGGGGCAACCTAGGTTTTAAACAGCAGCAAAATTGGGGGCTGGAGAAATGTAACCACTCTCAAATTCATAGAGAAAGCTATTGTAGCAACCTTAACCCAAAACCTAGCGACCTCATCAAGAAGTTCAGACATCTTGGTATAACAGTTATAAGGTGTTATGGGACCTACAGTAGGTCTATGTTATTGTTAGGTGAAGTTATGTCCCCTACAGTAGGTCTATGTTGTTGTTAGGTGAAGTTATGGGTTCTACATTAGGTATATTTTGTTAGGTGAAGTTATGGGTCCTACAGTAGGTCTATGTTATTGTTAGGTGAAGTTATGGGTCCTACAGTAGGTATGTGTTATTGTTAGGTGAGGTTATGGGTCCTACAGTAGGTCAATGTTGTTGTTAGGTGAAGTTATGGGTCCTACAGTAGGTCTATGTTGTTAGGTGAAGTTATGGGTCCTATAGTAGGTCTATGTTGTTAGCTGAAGTTATGGGTCCTACAGTAGGTCTATGTTGTTGTTAGGTGAAGTTATGGGTCCTACAGTAGGTCTATGTTGTTGTTAGGTGAAGTTATGGGTCCTACAGTAGGTCTATTTTGTTAGGTGAAGTTATGGGTCCTACAGTAGGTCTATGTTGTTGTTAGGTGAAGTTATGGGTCCTACAGTAGGTCTGTGTTATTGTTAGGTGAGGTTATGGGTCCTACAGTAGGTCTATGTTGTTAGGTGAAGTTATGGGTCCTACAGTAGGTCTATGTTGTTGTGTGAAGTTATGGGTCCTACAGTAGGTCTATGTTGTTAGGTGAAGTTATGTTTCCTACAGTAGGTCTGTGTTATTGTTAGGTGAAGTTATGGGTCCTACAGTATGTCTATGTTGTTGTTTGGTGACGTTATGGGTCCTACAGTAGGTCTATGTTGTTAGGTGAAGTTATGGGTCCTACAGTGGGTCTATGTTGTTGTTAGGTGAAGTTATGGGTCCTACAGTAGGTCTAGGTTGTTAAGTGAAGTTATGGGTCCTACAGTAGGTCTATGTTGTTAGGTGAAGTTATGGGTCCTACAGTAGGTCTATGTTATTGTTAGGTGAAGTTATGGGTTCTACAGTAGGTATATGTTGTTAGGTGAAGTTATGGGTCCTACAGTAGGTGTATGTTGTTAGGTGAAGTTATGGGTCCTACAGTAGGTCTATGTTGTTGTGTGAAGTTATGGGTCCTACAGTAGGTCTTTGTTGTTAGGTGAAGTTATGGGTCCTACAGTAGGTCTGTGTTATTGTTAGGTGAAGTTATGGGTCCGACAGTAGGTCTATGTTGTTGTTTGGTGACGTTATGGGTCCTACAGTAGGTCTATGTTGTTAGGTGAAGTTATGGGTCCTACAGTGGGTCTATGTTGTTGTTAGGTGAAGTTATGGGTCCTACAGTAGGTCTAGGTTGTTAAGTGAAGTTATGGGTCCTACAGTAGGTCTATGTTGTTAGGTGAAGTATTGGGTCCTACAGTAGGTCTATGTTGTTGTTTGGTGAAGTTATAGGTCCTACAGTGGGTCTATGTTGTTGTTAGTTGAAGTTATGGGTCCTACAGTAGGTCTATGTTATTGTTAGTTGAAGTTATGGGTTCTACAGTAGGTCTATGTTGTTAGGTGAAGTTATGGGTCCTACAGTAGGTGTATGTTGTTAGGTGAAGTTATGGGTCCTACGGTAGGTCTATGTTGTTAGGTGAAGTTATGGGTCCTACAGTAGGTCTATGTTGTTAGGTAAAGTTATGGGTCCTACAGTAGGTGTATGTTGTTAGGTGAAGTTATGGGTCCTACAGTAGGTCTATGTTGTTTGGTGAAGTTATGGGTCCTACAGTAGGTCTATGTTATTGTTAGGTGAAGTTATGGGTTCTACAGTAGGTCTATGTTGTTAGGTAAAGTTATGGGTCCTACAGTAGGTATATGTTGTTAGGTGAAGTTATGGGTCCTACAGTAGGTGTATGTTGTTAGGTGAAGTTTTGGGGTCCTACAGTAGGTCTATGTTGTTAGGTAAAGTTATGGGTCCTACAGTAGGTGTATGTTGTTAGGTGAAGTTATGGGTCCTACAGTGGGTCTATGTTGTTGTTAGGTGAAGTTATGGGTCCTACAGTAGGTCTATGTTGTTAAGTGAAGTTATGGGTCCTACAGTGGGTCTATGTTGTTGTTAGGTGAAGTTATGGGTCCTACAGTAGGTCTATGTTGTTAGGTGAAGTTATGGGTCATACAGTAGGTCTATGTTATTGTTAGGTGAAGTTATGGGTCCTACAGTAGGTCTATGTTGTTAGGTGAAGTTATGGGTCCTACAGTAGGTCTATGTTGTTAGGTGAAGTTATGGGTCCTACAGTGGGTCTATGTTATTGTTAGGTGAAGTTATGGGTCCTACAGTAGGTCTATGTTGTTGTTAGGTGAAGTTATGGGTCCTACAGTAGGTATGTGTTATTGTTAGGTGAGGTTATGGGTCCTACAGTAGGTCTATGTTGTTAGGTGAAGTTATGGGTCCTACAGTAGGTCTATGTTGTTAGCTGAAGTTATGGGTCCTACAGTAGGTCTATGTTGTTGTTTGGTGAAGTTATGGGTCCTACAGTGGGTCTATGTTGTTGTTAGGTGAAGTTATGGGTCCTACAGTAGGTCTGTGTTATTGTTAGGTGAGGTTATGGGTCCTACAGTAGGTCTATGTTGTTAGGTGAAGTTATGGGTCCTACAGTAGGTGTATGTTGTTGTTAGGTGAAGTTATGGGTCCTACAGTAGGTATGTGTTATTGTTAGGTGAGGTTATGGGTCCTACAGTAGGTCTATGTTGTTAGGTGAAGTTATGGGTCCTACAGTAGGTCTATGTTGTTAGCTGAAGTTATGGGTCCTACAGTAGGTCTATGTTGTTGTTTGGTGAAGTTATGGGTCCTACAGTGGGTCTATGTTGTTGTTAGGTGAAGTTATGGGTCCTACAGTAGGTCTGTGTTATTGTTAGGTGAGGTTATGGGTCCTACAGTAGGTCTATGTTGTTAGGTGAAGTTATGGGTCCTACAGTAGGTGTATGTTGTTTGGTGAAGTTATGGGTCCTACAGTGGGTCTATGTTGTTGTTAGGTGAAGTTATGGGTCCTACATTAGGTCTATGTTGTTAAGTGAAGTTATGGGTCCTACAGTAGGTCTATGTTATTGTTAGGTGAAGTTATGGGTCCTACAGTAGGTATGTGTTATTGTTAGGTGAGGTTATGGGTCCTACATTAGGTCTATGTTGTTGTTAGGTGAAGTTATGGGTCCTACAGTAGGTCTATGTTGTTAGGTGAAGTTATGGGTCCTACAGTAGGTCTATGTTGTTAGCTGAAGTTATGGGTCCTACAGTAGGTCTATGTTGTTGTTTGGTGAAGTTATGGGTCCTACAGTGGGTCTATGTTGTTGTTAGGTGAAGTTATGGGTCCTACAGTAGGTCTGTGTTATTGTTAGGTGAGGTTATGGGTCCTACAGTAGGTCTATGTTGTTAGGTGAAGTTATGGGTCCTACAGTAGGTCTATGTTGTTTGGTGAAGTTATGGGTCCTACAGTAGGTCTATGTTATTGTTAGGTGAAGTTATGGGTTCTACAGTAGGTCTATGTTGTTAGGTAAAGTTATGGGTCCTACAGTAGGTATATGTTGTTAGGTGAAGTTATGGGTCCTACAGTAGGTGTATGTTGTTAGGTGAAGTTTTGGGGTCCTACAGTAGGTCTATGTTGTTAGGTAAAGTTATGGGTCCTACAGTAGGTGTATGTTGTTAGGTGAAGTTATGGGTCCTACAGTGGGTCTGTGTTGTTGTTAGGTGAAGTTATGGGTCCTACAGTAGGTCTATGTTGTTAAGTGAAGTTATGGGTCCTACAGTGGGTCTATGTTGTTGTTAGGTGAAGTTATGGGTCCTACAGTAGGTCTATGTTGTTAGGTGAAGTTATGGGTCATACAGTAGGTCTATGTTATTGTTAGGTGAAGTTATGGGTCCTACAGTAGGTCTATGTTGTTAGGTGAAGTTATGGGTCCTACAGTAGGTCTATGTTGTTAGGTGAAGTTATGGGTCCTACAGTGGGTCTATGTTATTGTTAGGTGAAGTTATGGGTCCTACAGTAGGTCTATGTTGTTGTTAGGTGAAGTTATGGGTCCTACAGTAGGTATGTGTTATTGTTAGGTGAGGTTATGGGTCCTACAGTAGGTCTATGTTGTTAGGTGAAGTTATGGGTCCTACAGTAGGTCTATGTTGTTAGCTGAAGTTATGGGTCCTACAGTAGGTCTATGTTGTTGTTTGGTGAAGTTATGGGTCCTACAGTGGGTCTATGTTGTTGTTAGGTGAAGTTATGGGTCCTACAGTAGGTCTGTGTTATTGTTAGGTGAGGTTATGGGTCCTACAGTAGGTCTATGTTGTTAGGTGAAGTTATGGGTCCTACAGTAGGTGTATGTTGTTTGGTGAAGTTATGGGTCCTACTGTGGGTCTATGTTGTTGTTAGGTGAAGTTATGGGTCCTACATTAGGTCTATGTTGTTAAGTGAAGTTATGGGTCCTACAGTAGGTCTATGTTATTGTTAGGTGAAGTTATGGGTCCTACAGTAGGTATGTGTTATTGTTAGGTGAGGTTATGGGTCCTACATTAGGTCTATGTTGTTGTTAGGTGAAGTTATGGGTCCTAGAGTAGGCCTATGTTGTTAGGTGAAGTTATGGGTCCTACAGTAGGTCTATGTTGTTAGCTGAAGTTATGGGTCCTACAATAGGTCTATGTTGTTGTTTGGTGAAGTTATGGGTCCTACAGTGGGTCTATGTTGTTGTTAGGTGAAGTTATGGGTCCTACAGTAGGTCTGTGTTATTGTTAGGTGAGGTTATGGGTCCTACAGTAGGTCTATGTTGTTAGGTGAAGTTATGGGTCCTACAGTAGGTCTATGTTGTTGTGTGAAGTTATGGGTCCTACAGTAGGTCTATGTTGTTAGGTGAAGTTATGTTTCCTACAGTAGGTCTGTGTTATTGTTAGGTGAAGTTATGGGTCCTACAGTATGTCTATGTTGTTGTTTGGTGACGTTATGGGTCCTACAGTAGGTCTATGTTGTTGTTAGGTGAAGTTATGGGTCCTACAGTAGGTCTAGGTTGTTAAGTGAAGTTATGGGTCCTACAGTAGTTCTATGTTGTTAGGTGAAGTTATGGGTCCTACAGTAGGTCTATGTTGTTAGGTGAAGTTATGGGTCCTACAGTAGGTCTATGTTGTTAGGTGAAGTATTGGGTCCTACAGTAGGTCTATGTTGTTAGGTGAAGTTATAGGTCCTACAGTGGGTCTATGTTGTTGTTAGTTGAAGTTATGGGTCCTACAGTAGGTCTATGTTATTGTTAGGTGAAGTTATGGGTTCTACAGTAGGTCTTTGTTGTTAGGTGAAGTTATGGGTCCTACAGTAGGTCTATGTTGTTAGGTGAAGTTATGGGTCATACAGTAGGTCTATGTTGTTAGGTAAAGTTATGGGTCCTACAGTAGGTGTATGTTGTTAGGTGAAGTTATGGGTCCTACAGTAGGTCTATGTTGTTAGGTGAAGTTATGGGTCCTACAGTAGGTCTATATTGTTAGGTGAAGTTATGGGTCCTACAGTGGGTCTATGTTATTGTTAGGTGAAGTTATGGGTCCTACAGTAGGTCTATGTTGTTGTTAGGTGAAGTTATGGGTCCTACAGTAGGTCTATGTTGTTGTTTGGTGAAGTTATAGGTCCTACAGTGAGTCTATGTTGTTGTTAGTTGAAGTTATGGGTCCTACAGTAGGTCTATGTTATTGTTAGTTGAAGTTATGGGTTCTACAGTAGGTCTATGTTGTTAGGTGAAGTTATGGGTCCTACGGTAGGTCTATGTTGTTAGGTGAAGTTATGGGTCCTACAGTAGGTCTATGTTGTTAGGTAAAGTTATGGGTCCTACAGTAGGTGTATGTTGTTTGGTGAAGTTATGGGTCCTACAGTGGGTCTATGTTGTTGTTAGGTGAAGTTATGGGTCCTACAGTAGGTCTATGTTGTTAAGTGAAGTTATGGGTCCTACAGTAGGTCTATGTTGTTAGGTGAAGTTATGGGTCCTACAGTAGGTCTATGTTGTTAGGTGAAGTTATGGGTCCTACAGTGGGTCTATGTTATTGTTAGGTGAAGTTATGGGTCCTACATTAGGTCTATGTTGTTAAGTGAAGTTATGGGTCCTACAGTAGGTCTATGTTATTGTTAGGTGAGGTTATGGGTCCTACATTAGGTCTATGTTGTTGTTAGGTGAAGTTATGGGTCCTACAGTAGGTCTATGTTGTTAGGTGAAGTTATGGGTCCTACAGTAGGTCTATGTTGTTAGCTGAAGTTATGGGTCCTACAGTAGGTCTATGTTGTTGTTTGGTGAAGTTATGGGTCCTACAGTGGGTCTATGTTGTTGTTAGGTGAAGTTATGGGTCCTACAGTAGGTCTGTGTTATTGTTAGGTGAGGTTATGGGTCCTACAGTAGGTCTATGTTGTTAGGTGAAGTTATGGGTCCTACAGTAGGTCTATGTTGTTAGGTGAAGTTATGTTTCCTACAGTAGGTCTGTGTTATTGTTAGGTGAAGTTATGGGTCCTACAGTATGTCTATGTTGTTGTTTGGTGACGTTATGGGTCCTACAGTAGGTCTATGTTGTTAGGTGAAGTTATGGGTCCTACAGTGGGTCTATGTTGTTGTTAGGTGAAGTTATGGGTCCTACAGTAGGTCTAGGTTGTTAAGTGAAGTTATGGGTCCTACAGTAGGTCTATGTTGTTAGGTGAAGTTATGGGTCCTACAGTAGGTCTATGTTGTTAGGTGAAGTTATGGGTCCTACAGTAGGTCTATGTTGTTAGGTGAAGTATTGGGTCCTACAGTAGGTCTATGTTGTTAGGTGAAGTTATAGGTCCTACAGTGGGTCTATGTTGTTGTTAGTTGAAGTTATGGGTCCTACAGTAGGTCTATGTTATTGTTAGGTGAAGTTATGGGTTCTACAGTAGGTCTTTGTTGTTATGTGAAGTTATGGGTCCTACATTAGGTCTATGTTGTTGTTAGGTGAAGTTATGGGTCCTACAGAAGGCCTATGTTGTTAGGTGAAGTTATGGGTCCTACAGTAGGTCTATGTTGTTAGCTGAAGTTATGGGTCCTACAGTAGGTCTATGTTGTTGTTTGGTGAAGTTATGGGTCCTACAGTGGGTCTATGTTGTTGTTAGGTGAAGTTATGGGTCCTACAGTAGGTCTGTGTTATTGTTAGGTGAGGTTATGGGTCCTACAGTAGGTCTATGTTGTTAGGTGAAGTTATGGGTCCTACAGTAGGTCTATGTTGTTGTGTGAAGTTATGGGTCCTACAGTAGGTCTATGTTGTTAGGTGAAGTTATGTTTCCTACAGTAGGTCTGTGTTATTGTTAGGTGAAGTTATGGGTCCTACAGTATGTCTATGTTGTTGTTTGGTGACGTTATGGGTCCTACAGTAGGTCTATGTTGTTGTTAGGTGAAGTTATGGGTCCTACAGTAGGTCTAGGTTGTTAAGTGAAGTTATGGGTCCTACAGTAGGTCTATGTTGTTAGGTGAAGTTATGGGTCCTACAGTAGGTCTATGTTGTTAGGTGAAGTTATGGGTCCTACAGTAGGTCTATGTTGTTAGGTGAAGTATTGGGTCCTACAGTAGGTCTATGTTGTTAGGTGAAGTTATAGGTCCTACAGTGGGTCTATGTTGTTGTTAGTTGAAGTTATGGGTCCTACAGTAGGTCTATGTTATTGTTAGGTGAAGTTATGGGTTCTACAGTAGGTCTTTGTTGTTAGGTGAAGTTATGGGTCCTACAGTAGGTCTATGTTGTTAGGTGAAGTTATGGGTCATACAGTAGGTCTATGTTGTTAGGTAAAGTTATGGGTCCTACAGTAGGTGTATGTTGTTAGGTGAAGTTATGGGTCCTACAGTAGGTCTATGTTGTTAGGTGAAGTTATGGGTCCTACAGTAGGTCTATATTGTTAGGTGAAGTTATGGGTCCTACAGTGGGTCTATGTTATTGTTAGGTGAAGTTATGGGTCCTACAGTAGGTCTATGTTGTTGTTAGGTGAAGTTATGGGTCCTACAGTAGGTCTATGTTGTTGTTTGGTGAAGTTATAGGTCCTACAGTGAGTCTATGTTGTTGTTAGTTGAAGTTATGGGTCCTACAGTAGGTCTATGTTATTGTTAGTTGAAGTTATGGGTTATACAGTAGGTCTATGTTGTTAGGTGAAGTTATGGGTCCTACAGTAGGTGTATGTTGTTAGGTGAAGTTATGGGTCCTACGGTAGGTCTATGTTGTTAGGTGAAGTTATGGGTCCTACAGTAGGTCTATGTTGTTAGGTAAAGTTATGGGTCCTACAGTAGGTGTATGTTGTTTGGTGAAGTTATGGGTCCTACAGTGGGTCTATGTTGTTGTTAGGTGAAGTTATGGGTCCTACAGTAGGTCTATGTTGTTAAGTGAAGTTATGGGTCCTACAGTAGGTCTATGTTGTTAGGTGAAGTTATGGGTCCTACAGTAGGTCTATGTTGTTAGGTGAAGTTATGGGTCCTACAGTGGGTCTATGTTATTGTTAGGGAAGTTATGGGTCCTACATTAGGTCTATGTTGTTAAGTGAAGTTATGGGTCCTACAGTAGGTCTATGTTATTGTTAGGTGAGGTTATGGGTCCTACATTAGGTCTATGTTGTTGTTAGGTGAAGTTATGGGTCCTACAGTAGGTCTATGTTGTTAGGTGAAGTTATGGGTCCTACAGTAGGTCTATGTTGTTAGCTGAAGTTATGGGTCCTACAGTAGGTCTATGTTGTTGTTTGTTGAAGTTATGGGTCCTACAGTGGGTCTATGTTGTTGTTAGGTGAAGTTATGGGTCCTACAGTAGGTCTGTGTTATTGTTAGGTGAGGTTATGGGTCCTACAGTAGGTCTATGTTGTTAGGTGAAGTTATGGGTCCTACAGTAGGTCTATGTTGTTAGGTGAAGTTATGTTTCCTACAGTAGGTCTGTGTTATTGTTAGGTGAAGTTATGGGTCCTACAGTATGTCTATGTTGTTGTTTGGTGACGTTATGGGTCCTACAGTAGGTCTATGTTGTTAGGTGAAGTTATGGGTCCTACAGTGGGTCTATGTTGTTGTTAGGTGAAGTTATGGGTCCTACAGTAGGTCTAGGTTGTTAAGTGAAGTTATGGGTCCTACAGTAGGTCTATGTTGTTAGGTGAAGTTATGGGTCCTACAGTAGGTCTATGTTGTTAGGTGAAGTTATGGGTCCTACAGTAGGTCTATGTTGTTAGGTGAAGTATTGGGTCCTACAGTAGGTCTATGTTGTTAGGTGAAGTTATAGGTCCTACAGTGGGTCTATGTTGTTGTTAGTTGAAGTTATGGGTCCTACAGTAGGTCTATGTTATTGTTAGGTGAAGTTATGGGTTCTACAGTAGGTCTTTGTTGTTATGTGAAGTTATGGGTCCTACAGTAGGTCTATGTTGTTAGGTGAAGTTATGGGTCCTACAGTAGGTCTATGTTGTTAGGTAAAGTTATGGGTCCTACAGTAGGTGTATGTTGTTAGGTGAAGTTATTGGTCCTACAGTAGGTCTATGTTGTTAAGTGAAGTTATGGGTCCTACAGTAGGTCTATGTTGTTAGGTGACGTTATGGGTCCTACAGTAGGTCTATATTGTTAGGTGAAGTTATGGGTCCTACAGTGGGTCTATGTTATTGTTAGGTGAAGTTATGGGTCCTACAGTAGGTCTATGTTGTTGTTAGGTGAAGTTATGGGTCCTACAGTAGGTCTATGTTGTTGTTTGGTGAAGTTATAGGTCCTACAGTGGGTCTATGTTGTTGTTAGTTGAAGTTATGGGTCCTACAGTAGGTCTATGTTATTGTTAGTTGAAGTTATGGGTTCTACAGTAGGTCTATGTTGTTAGGTGAAGTTATGGGTCCTACAGTAGGTGTATGTTGTTAGGTGAAGTTATGGGTCCTACGGTAGGTCTATGTTGTTAGGTGAAGTTATGGGTCCTACAGTAGGTCTATGTTGTTAGGTAAAGTTATGGGTCCTACAGTAGGTGTATGTTGTTTGGTGAAGTTATGGGTCCTACAGTGGGTCTATGTTGTTGTTAGGTGAAGTTATGGGTCCTACAGTAGGTCTATGTTGTTAAGTGAAGTTATGGGTCCTACAGTATGTCTATGTTGTTAGGTGAAGTTATGGGTCCTACAGTGGGTCTATGTTATTGTTAGGTGAAGTTATGGGTCCTACAGTAGGTCTATGTTGTTGTTAGGTGAAGTTATGGGTCCTACAGTAGGTATGTGTTATTGTTAGGTGAGGTTATGGGTCCTACAGTAGGTCTATGTTGTTAGGTGAAGTTATGGGTCCTACAGTAGGTCTATGTTGTTAGCTGAAGTTATGGGTCCTACAGTAGGTCTATGTTGTTGTTTGGTGAAGTTATGGGTCCTACAGTGGGTCTATGTTGTTGTTAGGTGAAGTTATGGGTCCTACAGTAGGTCTGTGTTATTGTTAGGTGAGGTTATGGGTCCTACAGTAGGTCTATGTTGTTAGGTGAAGTTATGGGTCCTACAGTAGGTCTATGTTGTTGTGTGAAGTTATGGGTCCTACAGTAGGTCTATGTTGTTAGGTGAAGTTATGGTTCCTACAGTAGGTCTATGTTGTTAGGTAAAGTTATGGGTCCTACAGTAGGTGTATGTTGTTAGGTGAAGTTATGGGTCCTACAGTAGGTCTATGTTGTTAAGTGAAGTTATGGGTCCTACAGTAGGTCTATGTTGTTAGGTGAAGTTATGGGTCCTACAGTAGGTCTATATTGTTAGGTGAAGTTATGGGTCCTACAGTGGGTCTATGTTATTGTTAGGTGAAGTTATGGGTCCTACAGTAGGTCTATGTTGTTGTTAGGTGAAGTTATGGGTCCTACAGTAGGTCTATGTTGTTGTTTGGTGAAGTTATAGGTCCTACAGTGGGTCTATGTTGTTGTTAGTTGAAGTTATGGGTCCTACAGTAGGTCTATGTTATTGTTAGTTGAAGTTATGGGTTCTACAGTAGGTCTATGTTGTTAGGTGAAGTTATGGGTCCTACAGTAGGTGTTTGTTGTTAGGTGAAGTTATGGGTCCTACGGTAGGTCTATGTTGTTAGGTGAAGTTATGGGTCCTACAGTAGGTCTATGTTGTTAGGTAAAGTTATGGGTCCTACAGTAGGTGTATGTTGTTAGGTGAAGTTATGGGTCCTACAGTAGGTCTATGTTGTTTGGTGAAGTTATGGGTCCTACAGTAGGTCTATGTCATTGTTAGGTGAAGTTATGGGTTCTACAGTAGGTCTATGTTGTTAGGTAAAGTTATGGGTCCTACAGTAGGTATATGTTGTTAGGTGAAGTTATGGGTCCTACAGTAGGTGTATGTTGTTAGGTGAAGTTTTGGGTCCTACAGTAGGTGTATGTTGTTAGGTGAAGTTATGGGTCCTACAGTAGGTGTATGTTGTTAGGTGAAGTTATGGGTCCTACAGTAGGTATATGTTGTTAGGTGAAGTTATGGGTCCTACAGTAGGTGTATGTTGTTAGGTGAAGTTTTGGGTCCTACAGTAGGTGTATGTTGTTAGGTGAAGTTATGGGTCCTACAGTAGGTCTATGTTGTTTGGTGAAGTTATGGGTCCTACAGTGGGTCTATGTTGTTGTTAGGTGAAGTTATGGGTCCTACAGTAGGTCTATGTTGTTAAGTGAAGTTATGGGTCCTACAGTAGGTCTATGTTGTTAGGTGAAGTTATGGGTCCTACAGTAGGTCTATGTTGTTAGGTGAAGTTATGGGTCCTACAGTGGGTCTATGTTATTGTTAGGTGAAGTTATGGGTCCTACAGTAGGTCTATGTTGTTGTTAGGTGAAGTTATGGGTCCTACAGTAGGTATGTGTTATTGTTAGGTGAGGTTATGGGTCCTACAGTAGGTCTATGTTGTTAGGTGAAGTTATGGGTCCTACAGTAGGTCTATGTTGTTAGCTGAAGTTATGGGTCCTACAGTAGGTCTATGTTGTTGTTTGGTGAAGTTATGGGTCCTACAGTGGGTCTATGTTGTTGTTAGGTGAAGTTATGGGTCCTACAGTAGGTCTGTGTTATTGTTAGGTGAGGTTATGGGTCCTACAGTAGGTCTATGTTGTTAGGTGAAGTTATGGGTCCTACAGTAGGTCTATGTTGTTGTGTGAAGTTATGGGTCCTACAGTAGGTCTATGTTGTTAGGTGAAGTTATGGGTCCTACAGTAGGTCTATGTTGTTAGGTAAAGTTATGGGTCCTACAGTAGGTGTATGTTGTTAGGTGAAGTTATGGGTCCTACAGTAGGTCTATGTTGTTAGGTGAAGTTATGGGTCCTACAGTAGGTCTATATTGTTAGGTGAAGTTATGGGTCCTACAGTGGGTCTATGTTATTGTTAGGTGAAGTTATGGGTCCTACAGTAGGTCTATGTTGTTGTTAGGTGAAGTTATGGGTCCTACAGTAGGTCTATGTTGTTGTTTGGTGAAGTTATAGGTCCTACAGTGGGTCTATGTTGTTGTTAGTTGAAGTTATGGGTCCTACAGTAGGTCTATGTTATTGTTAGTTGAAGTTATGGGTTCTACAGTAGGTCTATGTTGTTAGGTGAAGTTATGGGTCCTACAGTAGGTCTATGTTATTGTTAGGTGAAGTTATGGGTTCTACAGTAGGTCTATGTTGTTAGGTAAAGTTATGGGTCCTACAGTAGGTATATGTTGTTAGGTGAAGTTATGGGTCCTACAGTAGGTCTGTGTTATTGTTAGGTGAGGTTATGGGTCCTACAGTAGGTCTATGTTGTTAGGTGAAGTTATGGGTCCTACAGTAGGTCTATGTTGTTGTGTGAAGTTATGGGTTCTACAGTAGGTCTATGTTGTTAGGTGAAGTTATGGGTCCTACAGTAGGTCTGTGTTATTGTTAGGTGAAGTTATGGGTCCTACAGTAGGTCTATGTTGTTAGCTGAAGTTATGGGTCCTACAGTAGGTCTATGTTGTTGTTTGGTGAAGTTATGGGTCCTACAGTGGGTCTATGTTGTTGTTAGGTGAAGTTATGAGTCCTACAGTAGGTCTGTGTTATTGTTAGGTGAGGTTATGGGACCTACAGTAGGTCTATGTTGTTAGGTGAAGTTATGGGTCCTACAGTAGGTCTATGTTATTGTTAGGTGAAGTTATGGGTTCTACAGTAGGTCTATGTTGTTAGGTGAAGTTATGGGTCCTACAGTAGGTGTATGTTGTTAGGTGAAGTTATGGGTCCTACGGTAGGTCTATGTTGTTAGGTGAAGTTATGGGTCCTACAGTAGGTCTATGTTGTTAGGTAAAGTTATGGGTCCTACAGTAGGTCTATGTTGTTAGGTGAAGTTATGGGTCCTACAGTAGGTCTATGTTGTTAGGTGAAGTTATGGGTCCTACAGTAGGTCTATGTTGTTTGGTGAAGTTATGGGTCCTACAGTAGGTCTATGTTATTGTTAGGTGAAGTTATGGGTTCTACAGTAGGTCTATGTTGTTAGGTAAAGTTATGGGTCCTACAGTAGGTATATGTTGTTAGGTGAAGTTATGGGTCCTACAGTAGGTGTATGTTGTTAGGTGAAGTTTTGGGTCCTACAGTAGGTCTATGTTGTTAGGTAAAGTTATGGGTCCTACAGTAGGTGTATGTTGTTAGGTGAAGTTATGGGTCCTACAGTAGGTCTATGTTGTTTGGTGAAGTTATGGGTCCTACAGTGGGTCTATGTTGTTGTTAGGTGAAGTTATGGGTCCTACAGTAGGTCTATGTTGTTAAGTGAAGTTATGGGTCCTACAGTAGGTCTATGTTGTTAGGTGAAGTTATGGGTCCTACAGTAGGTCTATGTTGTTAGGTGAAGTTATGGGTCCTACAGTGGGTCTATGTTATTGTTAGGTGAAGTTATGGGTCCTACAGTAGGTCTATGTTGTTGTTAGGTGAAGTTATGGGTCCTACAGTAGGTATGTGTTATTGTTTGGTGAGGTTATGGGTCCTACAGTAGGTCTATGTTGTTAGGTGAAGTTATGGGTCCTACAGTAGGTCTATGTTGTTAGCTGAAGTTATGGGTCCTACAGTAGGTCTATGTTGTTGTTTGGTGAAGTTATGGGTCCTACAGTGGGTCTATGTTGTTGTTAGGTGAAGTTATGGGTCCTACAGTAGGTCTGTGTTATTGTTAGGTGAGGTTATGGGTCCTACAGTAGGTCTATGTTGTTAGGTGAAGTTATGGGTCCTACAGTAGGTCTATGTTGTTGTGTGAAGTTATGGGTTCTACAGTAGGTCTATGTTGTTAGGTGAAGTTATGGGTCCTACAGTAGGTCTGTGTTATTGTTAGGTGAAGTTATGGGTCCTACAGTAGGTCTATGTTGTTAGCTGAAGTTATGGGTCCTACAGTAGGTCTATGTTGTTGTTTGGTGAAGTTATGGGTCCTACAGTGGGTCTATGTTGTTGTTAGGTGAAGTTATGAGTCCTACAGTAGGTCTGTGTTATTGTTAGGTGAGGTTATGGGACCTACAGTAGGTCTATGTTGTTAGGTGAAGTTATGGGTCCTACAGTAGGTCTATGTTATTGTTAGGTGAAGTTATGGGTTCTACAGTAGGTCTATGTTGTTAGGTAAAGTTATGGGTCCTACAGTAGGTATATGTTGTTAGGTGAAGTTATGGGTCCTACAGTAGGTGTATGTTGTTAGGTGAAGTTTTGGGTCCTACAGTAGGTCTATGTTGTTAGGTAAAGTTATGGGTCCTACAGTAGGTGTATGTTGTTAGGTGAAGTTATGGGTCCTACAGTAGGTCTATGTTGTTTGGTGAAGTTATGGGTCCTACAGTGGGTCTATGTTGTTGTTAGGTGAAGTTATGGGTCCTACAGTAGGTCTATGTTGTTAAGTGAAGTTATGGGTCCTACAGTAGGTCTATGTTGTTAGGTGAAGTTATGGGTCCTACAGTAGGTCTATGTTGTTAGGTGAAGTTATGGGTCCTACAGTGGGTCTATGTTATTGTTAGGTGAAGTTATGGGTCCTACAGTAGGTCTATGTTGTTGTTAGGTGAAGTTATGGGTCCTACAGTAGGTATGTGTTATTGTTTGGTGAGGTTATGGGTCCTACAGTAGGTCTATGTTGTTAGGTGAAGTTATGGGTCCTACAGTAGGTCTATGTTGTTAGCTGAAGTTATGGGTCCTACAGTAGGTCTATGTTGTTGTTTGGTGAAGTTATGGGTCCTACAGTGGGTCTATGTTGTTGTTAGGTGAAGTTATGGGTCCTACAGTAGGTCTGTGTTATTGTTAGGTGAGGTTATGGGTCCTACAGTAGGTCTATGTTGTTAGGTGAAGTTATGGGTCCTACAGTAGGTCTATGTTGTTGTGTGAAGTTATGGGTTCTACAGTAGATCTATGTTGTTAGGTGAAGTTATGGGTCCTACAGTAGGTCTGTGTTATTGTTAGGTGAAGTTATGGGTCCTACAGTAGGTCTATGTTGTTAGCTGAAGTTATGGGTCCTACAGTAGGTCTATGTTGTTGTTTAGTGAAGTTATGGGTCCTACAGTGGGTCTATGTTGTTGTTAGGTGAAGTTATGAGTCCTACAGTAGGTCTGTGTTATTGTTAGGTGAGGTTATGGGACCTACAGTAGGTCTATGTTGTTAGGTGAAGTTATGGGTCCTACAGTAGGTGAATGTTGTTAGGTGAAGTTATGGGTCCTACAGTGGGTCTATGTTATTGTTAGGTGAAGTTATGGGTCCTACAGTAGGTATATGTTGTTAGGTGAAGTTATGGGTCCTACAGTGGCTCTATGTTGTTGTTAGGTGAAGTTATGGGTCCTACAGTAGGTGTATGTTGTTAGGTGAAGTTATGGGTCCTACAGTAGGTCTATGTTGTTGTTAGGTGAAGTTATGGGTCCTACAGTAGGTATATGTTGTTAGGTGAAGTTATGGGTCCTACAGTGGCTCTATGTTGTTGTTAGGTGAAGTTATGGGTCCTACAGTAGGTCTATGTTGTTAAGTGAAGTTATGGGTCCTACAGTAGGTCTATGTTGTTAGGTGAAGTTATGGGTCCTACAGTAGGTGTATGTTGTTAGGTGAAGTTATGGGTCCTACAGTGGGTCTATGTTATTGTTAGGTGAAGTTATGGGTCCTACAGTAGGTCTATGTTGTTAGGTGAAGTTATGGGTCCTACAGTAGTTCTATGTTGTTAGGTAAAGTTATGGGTCCTAAAGTAGGTGGATGTTGTTAGGTGAAGTTATGGGTCCTACAGTAGGTCTATGTTGTTAGCTGAAGTTATGGGTCCTACAGTAGGTCTATGTTGTTGTTTGGTGAAGTTATGGGTCCTACAGTGGGTCTATGTTGTTAGGTGAAGTTATGGGTCCTACAGTAGGTCTGTGTTATTGTTAGGTGAAGTTATGGGTCCTACAGTAGGTCTATGTTGTTAGCTGAAGTTATGGGTCCTACAGTAGGTCTATGTTGTTGTTTGGTGAAGTTATGGGTCCTACAGTGGGTCTATGTTGTTGTTAGGTGAAGTTATGAGTCCTACAGTAGGTCTGTGTTATTGTCAGGTGAGGTTATGGGTCCTACAGTAGGTCTATGTTGTTAGGTGAAGTTATGGGTCCTACAGTAGGTGTATGTTGTTTGGTGAAGTTATGGGTCCTACAGTAGGTCTATGTTGTTTGGTGAAGTTATGGGTCCTACAGTAGGTGTATGTTGTTAGGTGAAGTTATGGGTCCTACAGTAGGTCTATGTTATTGTTAGGTGAAGTTATGGGTTCTACAGTAGGTCTATGTTGTTAAGTGAAGTTATGGGTCCTACAGTAGGTCTATGTTGTTAGGTGAAGTTAAGGGTCCTACAGTAGCTCTGTGTTATTGTTAGGTGAAGTTATGGGTCCTACAGTAGGTCTATGTTGTTAGGTGAAGTAATGGGTCCTACAGTAGGTCTATGTTGTTAGGTGAAGTTAAGGGTCCTACAGTAGGTCTATGTTGTTAGGTGAAGTTATGTGTCCTACAGTAGGTCTATGTTGTTAGGTGAAGTTATGGGTCCTACAGTAGGTCTATGTTGTTAGGTAAAGTTATGGGTCCTAAAGTAGGTGTATGTTGTTAGGTGAAGTAATGGGTCCTACAGTAGGTCTATGTTGTTAGCTGAAGTTATGGGTCCTACAGTAGGTATATGTTGTTGTTTGGTGAAGTTATGGGTCCTACAGTGGGTCTATGTTGTTAGGTGAAGTTATGGGTCCTACAGTAGGTCTGTGTTATTGTTAGGTGAGGTTATGGGTCCTACAGTAGGTCTATGTTGTTAGGTGAAGTTATGGGTCCTACAGTAGGTCTATGTTGTTTTGTGAAGTTATGGGTCCTACAGTAGGTCTATGTTGTTAGGTGAAGTTTTGGGTCCTACAGTAGGTCTATGTTGTTTGGTGAAGTTATGGGTCCTACAGTGGGTCTATGTTGTTGTTAGGTGAAGTTATGGGTCCTACAGTAGGTCTATGTTGTTAAGTGAAGTTATGGGTCCTACAGTAGGTCTATGTTGTTAGGTGAAGTTATGGGTCCTACAGTAGGTCTATGTTGTTAGGTGAAGTTATGGGTCCTACAGTGGGTCTATGTTATTGTTAGGTGAAGTTATGGGTCCTACAGTAGGTCTATGTTGTTAGGTGAAGTTATGGGTCATACAGTAGGTCTATGTTGTTAGGTGAAGTTATGGGTCCTACAGTAGGTCTATGTTGTTAGGTAAAGTTATGGGTCCTACAGTAGGTCTATGTTGTTAGGTGAAGTTATGGGTCCTACAGTAGGTCTATGTTATATAAATACCTATTTTGAATGCAGCTCTTGTTAGCTTGAATGCTAACGCTCATTAACAGGCTGGTAGCAAAGCTAGCCAAAGAGCATTTTACTGGTTGAAGTTTAAATGTTTTTTAAGTATAAATCAGTTGTTTGAGACGATGCCACAATCATTATATTAAGCAGGACGTTCAAACGAGCCTTATAATTATAATCCTAAAGTAGTGGGAAATGCAGTCATAAGCAACCTGTAAATGGAGGCTATTGTTGCTGGCAGCCTCTGAGAACTCCCCTGAGTTTTCCCCCACGGTGGCGAATTAGTGAATAGCGACACAGAGCTTGAATTGAGTTTCCTTGAGTAGCACTCCTGATCTTCCACTGATAGTGCTCTGTAATATTCAGAATACGTTGTGAAAAACTAAAATCTTCGCTCACCATTGTTGCTCCACGCAGATATACTACATCCATAATTAGAGGTTATTAGCATGGAGGAGTTCAGATATACTACATCCATAACTAGAGGTTATTAGCATGGAGGAGTTCAGATATACTACATCCATAACTAGAGGTTATTAGCATGGAGGAGTTCAGATATACTACATCCATAACTAGAGGTTATTAGCATGGAGGAGTTCAGATATACTACATCCATAACTAGAGGTTATTAGCAGGGAGGAGTTCAGATATACTACATCCATAACTAGATGTTATTAGCATGGAGGAGTTCAGATATACTACATCCATAACTAGCGGTTATTAGCATGGAGGAGTTCAGATATACTACATCCATAACTAGAGGTTATTAGCATGGAGGAGTTCAGATATACTACATCCATAACTAGAGGTTATTAGCATGGAGGAGTTCAGATATACTACATCCATAACTAGAGGTTATTAGCATGGAGGAGTTCAGATATACTACATCCATAACTAGAGGTTATTAGCATGGAGGAGTTCAGATATACTACATCCATAACTAGAGGTTATTAGCATGGAGGAGTTCAGATATACTACATCCATAACTAGAGGTTATTAGCATGGAGGAGTTCAGATATACTACATCCATAACTAGAGGTTATTAGCATGGAGGAGTTCAGATATACTACATCCATAACTAGAGGTTATTAGCATGGAGGAGTTCAGATATACTACATCCATAACTAGAGGTTATTAGCATGGAGGAGTTCAGATATACTACATCCATAACTAGAGGTTATTAGCAGGGAGGAGTTCAGATATACTACATCCATAACTAGATGTTATTAGCATGGAGGAGTTCAGATATACTACATCCATAACTAGCGGTTATTAGCATGGAGGAGTTCAGATATACTACATCCATAACTAGAGGTTATTAGCATGGAGGAGTTCAGATATACTACATCCATAACTAGAGGTTATTAGCATGGAGGAGTTCAGATATACTACATCCATAACTAGAGGTTATTAGCATGGAGGAGTTCAGATATACTACATCCATAACTAGAGGTTATTAGCATGGAGGAGTTCAGATATACTACATCCATAACTAGAGGTTATTAGCATGGAGGAGTTCAGATATACTACATCCATAACTAGAGGTTATTAGCATGGAGGAGTTCAGATATACTACATCCATAACTAGAGGTTATTAGCATGGAGGAGTTCAGATATACTACATCCATAACTCGAGGTTATTAGCATGGAGGAGTTCAGATATACTACATCCATAACTAGAGGTTATTAGCATGGAGGAGTTCAGATATACTACATCCATAACTAGAGGTTATTAGCATGGAGGAGTTCAGATATACTACATCCATAACTAGAGGTTATTAGCATGGAGGAGTTCAGATATACTACATCCATAACTAGAGGTTATTAGCATGGAGGAGTTTCTGCAGCCAAATTGTGTTGCATAGCAACAAACAGCAAACACAGAAAGGGTCCTATATTGGAGAGTAAAAGTCGTCTGGCACTCTGCTTAGGATTTCAACAACTAAACTTATTTCTAGCCTAGAATCATCGATGTTACTACTAATGTGGAAAAATGACAAAATATGACTTGTTGCTCACTTGACTGTCTTAAGACAATTGTCAAATAATTTAAGACGTCAATTGTTGTACAATTTCATGGGTATGCTCTGGGTATCACCTTTTACCTCAAACAGTGTATTTCTGCTGTTGTGGTTCTTTAACCATCTGTCTGACTTTGTCGTTCACACAGGAGAGAGACGTGGCTATCGTGGATCCTCTGGGGAGCCTCAACAACATGATGCTGACGAGGCAGAAAGGTCTCTCTCCAGATCAGAACACCTTAAGAAAAACCATCTGAGACCCACTGGGAAGAAATCTCACTGCTGCTCTGACTGTGGGAAACGTTGCAAGTCTTCATCAGAACTTAAAATACACCAGCGAGTACACACAGGAGAGAAACCTTATAGCTGTGATCAATGTGGGAGGAGTTTTACTCTGTCAAGCTCCCTGATAGTGCACCAGAGAACACACACAGGAGAGAAACCTTATAGCTGTGATCAATGTGGGAGGAGTTTTACTCTGTCAAGCTACCTGATAGTACATCTGAGAAGACACACAGGAGAGAAACCTTACAACTGCTCTGACTGCGGAAAGACTTTTGTTAATTTAATAGATTTAAAATCACACCAGAGAACACACACAGGAGAGAAATCACCATATAGTTGTACTCAATGTGGGAAGAGTTTTACTCGGTCAAGCTCCCTGATAGTGCACCAGAGAACACACACAGGAGAGAAATCTTATAGCTGTACTCAATGTGGGAGGAGTTTTACTCTGTCAAGCTCCCTGATAGTACATCTGAGAAGACACATAGGAGAGAAACCTTACAACTGCTCTGACTGCGGAAAGACTTTTGTTAATTTAAGAGATTTAAAATCACACCAGAGAACACACACAGGAGAGAAATCACCATATAGCTGTGATCAATGTGGGAAGGGTTTTACTCGGTCAAACTACCTGATAGTACATCTGAGAAGACACACAGGAGAGAAACCTTATAGCTGTACTCAATGTGGGAAGAGTTTTGTTACATCTAGCCATCTGACTATACACCAGAGAACACACACAGGAGAGAAACCTCACTGCTGCTCTGACTGTGGGAAGAGATTGACCTGTTCAGCATATCTTAAAGTACATCAAAGAATTCATACTGGAGAGAAACCTTTCAGCTGCTCTGACTGTGGGAAGAACCTTTCAAGTTTATATATATTACAAACACACCAGAGAATTCACACTGGAGAGAAACCTTATGGCTGTGATCAATGTGGGAAGAGTTTTACTCAGCCAAGCTTCCTGAAATCACACCAGCGAATACACACAGGAGAGAAACCTCATAGCTGTGATCAATGTGACAAGAGATACTCTGATAAAAGATGTCTGATCAAACATCAGAAAATACATGAAGGAGTTGTGTCATGATATCAATGAAATAATGTCACAATGTAGAATGTTTTAACATTGTAGTAGGACTATTTTAATTAATAATGTCACAATGTAGAATGTTTTAACATTGTAGTAGGAGTATTTTAATTAATAATGTCACAATGTAGAATGTTTTAACATTGTAGTAGGAGTATTTTAATTAATAATGTCACAATGTAGAACTCTAGTCGTTTGCCCCCTGTTCTATTGATTTCAGCATGATATGAGCCTCATCAGAGGAAGAATCTTTGTACTTTGCTCCGTTCATCTTTCCCTCGATCCTGACTGATCTGCCAGTCCCTGCCACTGAAAAACATCCCCACAGCATGATGCTGCTGCCACCACCATGCTTCACCGTAGGGATGGTGCCAGGTTTCCTGCAGACGTGATGCTTGGCATTCAGGCCAAAGAGTTCAATCTTGGATTCATCAAACCAGAGAATCTTGTTTCTCATGCTCTGAGAGTCCTTTAGGTGCCTTTTGGCAAACTCCAAGCGGGCTGTCATGTGCCTTTTACTGAGGAGTGGCTTCCGTCTGGCCACTCTACCATAAAGGCCTGATTGGTGGAGTGCTGCAGAGATGGTTGTCCTTCTAGAAGGTTCTCCCATCTCCAGAGAGGAACTCTGGCGCTCTGTCAGAGTGACCATCGGGTCCTTGGTCACCTCCCTGACCAAGGCCCTTCTCGCCCGATTGCTCAGTTTGGCCAGGCAGCCAGCTCTAGGAAGAGTCTTGGTGGTTCCAAACTTCATCCATTTAAGAATGATGGAGGCCACTGTGTTCTTGGGGACCTTCAATGCTGCAGAAATTATTTGGTACCCTTTCCCAGATCTGTGCCTCAACACAATCCTGTCTCGGAGCTCTACTGACAATTCCTTCGACCTCATGGCTTGATTTTTGCTCTGACATGCACTGTCAACTGTGGGACCTTACATAGGCAGGTGTGTGCCTTTCCAAATCATGTCCAATCAATTGAATTTACCACAGGAGGACTCCAATCAAGTTTTAGAAACATCTCAAATATGATCAATGGAAACAGGATGCACCTGAGCTCAATTTCGAGTCTCATAGCAAAGAGTCTGAATACTTATTTAAATAAGGTATTTCTGTTTTTAAAGTTTTAATGAATTTGTTAAACAAATCTACAAACCTGTTTTTGCTTCGAATTTATGGGGTATTGTGTGTAGATTGATGAGGAAAACAATTTATTTAATCCATTTTAGAATAAGGCTGTAACGTAACAATGTGGAAAAAGTCAAGGGGTCTGAATACTTTCTGAATGCTCTGTATATGCTATTGGTTTACTGTTAGAATTGGTTGTAGGACTACAACAATACTGTTAAAGCAACAATGTATAGACCTAGAACATGCATGGCCAACCTTACTGCTAGAGATCTAGCTACTGGGTGGGCAGGTTTCTGTTCCAGCCCCTGATTATTTGGATTAGACACTATTCATTCAACTATTCAATCTCTTCTTTTGGAGTTAGATGAATGTCTTAACCCGCCAAACCATTAACATAGGCGTTCTTTGTATGATATGAAATAAAGTGTTGATTCTTTGAATGAGGTATAGTGTCTTTTTTTGGTCCTTGAACATTCCCTGTTTGTCTGTTTTATTTGGTTGTTACTCGCTCTAATTTTGTCTGATGATATTGATGTTCAGCTGCAGATGATGTCTGATCATTGGTGTAACAATCCCTGTATGGCTGACCTAGGATGAAACCCCTTTCCACAACAGCACTTCATACCCAAAAAGCAGCAGCCATTATCCTACCAAAACCCTGATCTTGGTTGGGCAGGATAACAGTAGTGTAGATCTCAGGGTGGGTGACATCACCACAAGATGGCTACTAGGGCTTTCTCACTTTGTCTTTCCTTGATTCGCATCCTGTCTCCTCACCTGTATTGTATCAACTGTATTGGAGGAGAAGGTACAAGGTCCCTCCCCTCTGACCTTCTTCTCCAATGGGTTTTAGAAGGAATGGAGGAGAGGAATGGAGGAAGAATGATTTGAGAAAGAGCCTAGAACTCACCTGTCAACAAGCTTTCCACAATGAGAGCAGTGGTATGTCTTCTCCTCCTGTGTGAGAGCAGTGGTATGTCTTCTCCTCCTGTGTGAGAGCAGTGGTATGTCTTCTCCTCCTGTGTGAGAGCAGTGGTATGTCTTCTCCTCCTGTGTATTAGTATGTTGGTAGGGATAGTCTTGTGTGTGTGTCCTCTCATGCTCTTTCAGGTTCCCTGACTGGGTACATCGTGTAGTGTAGCCTTTATGTCTACTAAACCACTGGCCGTGTTGGAGAGCATCAAATACATGCTGCATTGTGGGTAAATGGTGACTGGCTGACTGATTTATGAATAATAATGAGTAGTTATTTATGATGCCAGGTGATTTAATGTACTAAATACCCAATACTAAACCAATCAGGTGATTTAAAATACTAAATACCCAATACTAAACCAATCAGGTGATTTAAGATACTAAATACCCAATACTAAACCAATCAGGTGACTTAAGATACTAAATACCCAATACTAAACCAATCAGGTGATTTAATATACTAAATACCCAATACTAAACCAATCAGGTGATTTAAGATACTAAACACCCAATACTAAACCAATCAGGTGATTTAATATACTAAATACCCAATACTAAACCAATCAGGTGATTTAATATACTAAATACCCAATACTAAACCAATCAGGTGATTTAATATACTAAATACCCAATACTAAACCAATCAGGTGATTTAATATACTAAATACCCAATACTAAACCAATCATGTGATTTAAGATACTAAACACCCAATACTAAACCAATCAGGTGATTTAAGATACTAAATACCCAATACTAAACCAATCAGGTGATTTAATCAGCTGTCATGTGATAGGCTTTGTTTGTAGTATTAGCTGACATAAGCGGTCAGCGAGAAACAAGGAAATAAGTTTGATTCCTTTCCTTTGGACTGAGACAGGGTCTGTTTCTCTTATTATAGCTATAGTTTCCGGGGTGGAGTAGTTGGAGATTGGGTTCGCGTGCCTGGCAGACCGCCGAACGCCCAGCGGACGCAATGGGTTGTTGTTACAGCAGCGAGAACGAGACCACCGAGCAGGACCCTGATGAGCGTAAGCCGCTGATCCCCCACCCGAACCCCGACAGCAAGCCCCTCAACGGCACAGAATGGAGCTCCGCCAGTGTACCCTCAGCCCGCACAGACGAACAGGCCTTACTCACATCCATCCTTACCAAGACAGCCCTGAACATCATCGATGTCTCAGCTGCAGACTCTCAAGGCATGGAGCAGCATGAGTACATGGACAAAGCTCGGCAATACAGTACAAAACTGGCCTTGTTGAGTAACAGTCTGTCTCAGAAGAAGCCCCTCCCTCTCCCTTCCCTCACCAGCCAGCCGCACCAAGTACTCGCTAGTGATCTGGTGCCATACTCGGATGTACAACAGGTGTCCAAGATAGCTGCCTATGCTTACAGTGCAATCTCTCAGATCAAGGTGGATGCTAAAGTAGAGCTAGTGGTTCAATTTGCCATCCCCTGATCTGGCCTCCATAATACTCATCCCGTCCCGTCCCGTCCCCCATACCCACAATGCATCTATGATTACCAGTCCCTGTGCTACCCAGCTATGCCACTAGCAACCTGCTGCTCCAGCTGAGGACTATGACAACCAGGCCTCCCCTGCTGAAAAGGTTAACCAACCTTGCCCTGCACTCCTCAGAACCACCTTTCAAAGCCACCATTCATCCTTCCTTCACCAGCCGTCAAGGAATTTTTTACTATCATATGGTAGTATAACGATAATGGTGTTAGGGCAGCTTTTGTAATTTAAAAGTTTCTTGTTTGAAGAGTGACTGAGTCTGATTTAATGAATAAACGGTTAGCTAGCTGTGCGGCATGGCTAGGCTGCTGGTGGCGTTAGCTCTGGCTGTGAGTTTCAGGAGTAGCTAGCCTCGTCTGATATGCAGCTACGGTAATATACTAACTAACTAACTAACCACAGCTAGGAAAATAGGGTAATTAAGCATGTCCAAATGTAGCACAGTAACAGGACAAATAAAGATGTCCACAGCCAGCCAACCCACTAGTCAGCATGGGGATGCTGTTGTTCTGACACTGTGTGGACCCGTCACCCAGAACACACATCCCACCCCTCATGTCTCATGTCAGTATGAAAAATGTATGTATTCACTAACTGTAAGTCGCTCTGGATAAGAGCGTCTGCTAAATGACTAAAATGTAAATGTAAATGTAAATTTAAGATACTAAATACCCAATACTAAACCAATCAGGTGAATTAATATACTAAATACCCAATACTAAACCAATCAGGTGATTTAAGATACTAAATACCCAATACTAAACCAATCAGGTGATTTAATATACTAAATAGCCAATACTAAACCAATCAGGAGATTTAATATACTAAATACCCAATACTAAACCAATCAGGTGATTTAATATACTAAATAGCCAATACTAAACCAATCAGGTGATTTAATATACTAAATAGCCAATACTAAACCAATCTGGAGATTTAATATACTAAATACCCAATACTAAACCAATCAGGTGATTTAATATACTAAATACCCAATACTAAACCAATCAGGTGATTTAATATACTAAATACCCAATACTAAACCAATCAGGTGATTTAATATACTAAATACCCAACACTAAACCAATCAGGTGATTTAATATACTGTCAAGGTGTGCTGTATGTGGAAGGTGCGGGAATCAGGCTGTCACGCCCTGGCTCGGGGGACTCTCGTATGCTGAGCCAGGGTGTTAGTTTCTATGTTTTGTTGTGGGTCTAGGTGATTGTATTTCTTTGTTTGAGTGACTCCCAATCAGAGGTAACGAGTGTCAGCTGTTGGCTCGTTGTCTCTGATTGGGAGCCATATTTAACTATCTGTCTTTCACGTTGTGTTTGTGGTTTCTTGTTCATTTCGGTTCGTGTTTAACCGTAGACGTCACGTTATCGTTTATTGTTTTGATCGTGTGATCTGTAAATAAAAGGATATGTTCACTTTCAACGCTGCGCCTTGGTCTCCCTCCTTAGGCGATCGTGACAGAAGAAACCACCAAGATGGGACCAAGCAGCGTGTCCAGGAGCCATCGCCAGGGAGATCCCTCACAGATCTCCTTCGCCTCCTGGACTGGGTCAAGCCGAGTGAGGAAGACAAGGGCTTGACATTATGGCAGAAGGGCGAGAGGCTGGCGAGGGACATGGAGACCTGGGCCACGGGTAGGAGAGACGCCCCGAAAATCTTTAGGGGGGGGCTCACGACGTCGGACCAGCGGGAGGCCGCGATAGAGCGGTCCAGTGGGTTGCCGGAGAAGGCCGCCGGGTTACGGGGGCCACTGGTAGAAGAGGGGATGGAAGGTGTGGAGGCACGGCGAGAGGTACTGGCGTGTGTTGCCAGTCCGGTCCGGCCCGTTCCAGATCCCGGTGTAGAGCCAGTGGTGTGTGTCCCCAGTACGGTCCGGTCTATTCCTGCTCCCCGCACCAAGTCTGTGGTGCGTTTCGTCAGCCCTGTCCGGCCCGTTCCTGCTCTCCGCACCAAGTCTGTGGTGCGTCTCGTCAGCCCGGCTCTGCCCGTTCCTGCTCCCCGCACCAGGTCTGTGGTGCGCGTCGCCAGCCCAGTCCGGCCCATTCCTGCTCCCCGCATCAAGTCTGTGGTGCGTCTCGTCAGCCCGGCTCTGCCCGTTCCTGCTCTCCGCACCAGGTCTGTGGTGCGCGTCGCCAGCCCAGTCCGGCCCATTCCTGCTCCCCGCATCAAGCCTGTGGTGCGTCTCGTCAGCCCGGCTCTGCCCGTTCCTGCTCTCCGCACCAGGTCTGTGGTGCGCGTCGCCAGCCCGGTCCGGCCCGTTCCTGCTCCCAGCACCAAGTCTGTGGGGCGTTTCGTCAGCCCTGTCCGGCCCGCTCCTGCTCCCCACACCAAGCCAGTGGTGTGCGTCGTCAGTGCAGCACGGCCCGTGCCTGTTCCCCACACCAAGCCAGTGGTGTGCGTCGTCGGTCCGGCACGGCACGTGCCTGTTCCACTGGAGCCGGATCCGCCGCCTAGGCGGAGTGCCCACCCGGTCCCTCCCCTGTTGTGTTTCGTTGGCGCGGTCGGAGTCCGCGCCTTTAGGGGGGGGTACTGTCACGCCCTGGCTCGGGGGACTCTCGTATGCTGAGCCAGGGTGTTAGTTTCTATGTTTTGTTGTGGGTCTAGGTGATTGTATTTCTTTGTTTGAGTGACTCCCAATCAGAGGTAACGAGTGTCAGCTGTTGGCTCGTTGTCTCTGATTGGGAGCCATATTTAACTATCTGTCTTTCACGTTGTGTTTGTGGTTTCTTGTTCATTTCGGTTCGTGTTTAACCGTAGACGTCACGTTATCGTTTATTGTTTTGATCGTGTGATCTGTAAATAAAAGGATATGTTCACTTTCAACGCTGCGCCTTGGTCTCCCTCCTTAGGCGATCGTGACACAGGCGCAGGACACAGAAGCTTCGTACAACAGTCTTTAGTAAATCAATACGAGCAAAAGTGCCCGGAGACGAGCGATACGCACACAGGCGTAAACAAACAGGAAAAATACATAAGCGCACACAAAGTGCGAAAACCTCTCCTAACACACAAGGAGGGAAAACCAATACCGACACGAAGACAGGACGCTCAATAACACACAACACATGACTAACAAAACGAGAACTTATAGGACACATAATCAACGCTAACTAACCACAGGTGTACAACAATCAGACAAAGCAAACGAACATAGAAACATACAACGGTGGCAGCTAGTACTCCGGGGATGACGACCGCCGAAACCTGCCCGAGCAAGGAGGAGGAGCAGCCTCGGCAGTTTCCGTGACATATACTAAATACCCAATCTAAACCAATCAGGTGATTTAATATACTAAATACCCAATACTAAACCAATCAGGTGATTTAAGATACTAAATACCCAATACTAAACCAATCAGGTGATTTAAGATACTAAATACCCAATACTAAACCAATCAGGTGATTTAATATACTAAATACCCAATACTAAACCAATCAGGTGATTTAATATACTAAATATCCAATACTAAACCAATCAGGTGATTTAATATACTAAATACCCAATACTAAACCAATCAGGTGATTTAATATACTAAATACCCAATACTAAACCAATCAGGTGATTTAATATACTAAATACCCAATACTAAACCAATCAGGTGATTTAATATACTAAATACCCAATACTAAACCAATCAGGTGATTTAATATACTAAATACCCAATACTAAACCAATCAGGTGATTTAATATACTAAATACCCAATACTAAACCAATCAGGTGATTTAAGATACTAAATACCCAATACTAAACCAATCAGGTGATTTAATATACTACATACCCAATACTAAACCAATCAGGTGATTTAATATACTAAATGCCCAATACTAAACCAATCAGGTGATTTATTATACTAAATACCCAATACTACACCAATCAGGTGATTTAATATACTAAATACCCGATACTAAACCAATCAGGTGATTTAATATACTAAATACCCAATACTAAACCAATCAGGTGATTTAATATACTAAATACCCAATACTAAACCAATCAGGTGATTTAATATACTAAATACCCAATACTAAACCAATCAGGTGATTTAATATACTAAATACCCAATACTACACCAATCAGGTGATTTAAGATACTAAATACCCAATACTAAACCAATCAGGTGATTTAAGATACTAAATACCCAATACTAAACCAATCAGGTGATTTAAGATACTAAATACCAAATACTAAACCAATCAGGTGATTTAATATACTAAATACCCAATACTAAACCAATCAGGTGATTTAATGAACTAAATACCCTATACTAAACCAATCAGGTGATATACCCAATACTAAACCAATCAGGTGATATACCCAACACTAAACCAATCAGGTGATATACCCAATACTAAAACAATCAGGTGATTTAATGTACTAAATACCCAATACTAAACCAATCAGGTGATTTAAGATACTAAATACCCAACACTAAACCAATCAGGTGATTTAATGTACTAAATACCCTATACTAAACCAATCAGGTGATTTAATATTCTAAATACCCAATACTAAACCAATCAGGTGATTTAATATACTAAATACCCAATACTAAACCAATCAGGTGATTTAACGTACTAAATACCCAATACTAAACCAATCAGGTGATTTAATGTACTAAATACCCAATACTAAACCAATCAGGTGATTTAATGTACTAAATACCCAATACTAAACCAATCAGGTGATTTAATGTACTAAATACCCAATACCAAACCAATCAGGTGATTTAATGTACTAAATACCCAATACTAAACCAATCAGGTGATTTAATGTACTAAATACCCAATACTAAACCAATCAGGTGATTTAATGTACTAAATAACCAATACTAAACCAATCAGGTGATTTAAGATACTAAATACCCAATACTAAACCAATCAGGTGATTTAAGATACTAAATACCCAATACTAAACCAATCTGGTGATTTAAGATACTAAATACCAAATACTAAACCAATCAGGTGATTTAATATACTAAATACCCAATACTAAACCAATCAGGTGATTTAATGAACTAAATACCCTATACTAAACCAATCAGGTGATATACCCAATACTAAACCAATCAGGTGATATACCCAACACTAAACCAATCAGGTGATATACCCAATACTAAACCAATCAGGTGATTTAATGTACTAAATACCCAATACTAAACCAATCAGGTGATTTAAGATACTAAATACCCAACACTAAACCAATCAGGTGATTTAATGTACTAAATACCCTATACTAAACCAATCAGGTGATTTAATATTCTAAATACCCAATACTAAACCAATCAGGTGATTTAATATACTAAATACCCAATACTAAACCAATCAGGTGATTTAACGTACTAAATACCCAATACTAAACCAATCAGGTGATTTAATGTACTAAATACCCAATACTAAACCAATCAGGTGATTTAATGTACTAAATACCCAATACTAAACCAATCAGGTGATTTAATGTACTAAATACCCAATACTAAACCAATCAGGTGATTTAAGATACTAAATACCCAATACTAAACCAATCAGGTGATTTAATGTACTAAATACCCAATACTAAACAAATCAGGTGATTTAATGTACTAAATACCCAATACTAAACCAATCAGGTGATTTAATATACTAAATACCCAATACTAAACCAATCAGGTGATTTAATATACTAAATACCCAATACTAAACCAATCAGGTGATTTAATATACTAAATACCCAATACTAAACCAATCAGGTGATTTAATATACTAAATACCCAATACTAAACCAATCAGGTGATTTAATATACTAAATACCCAATACTAAACCAATCAGGTGATTTAATGTACTAAATACCCAATACTAAACCAGTCAGGTGATTTAATGTACTAAATACCCAATACTAAACCAATCAGGTGATTTAATATACTAAATACCCAATACTAAACCAATCAGGTGATTTAATATACTAAATACCCAATACTAAACCAATCAGGTGATTTAATATACTAAATACCCAATACTAAAGCAATCAGGTGATTGAATATACTAAATACCCAATACTAAACCAATCAGGTTATTTAATATATACTAAATACCCAATACTAAACCAATCAGGTGATTTAATGTACTAAATACCCAATATTAAACCAATCAGGTGATTTAATATACTAAATACCCAATACTAAACCAATCAGGTGATTTAATATACTAAATACCCAATACTAAACCAATCAGGTGATTTAATATACTAAATACCCAATACTAAACCAATCAGGTGATTTAATATACTAAATACCCAATACTAAACCAATCAGGTGATTTAATATACGAAATACCCAATACTAAATCAATCAGGTGATTTAATGTACAAAATACCCAATACTAAACCAATCAGGTGATTTAATATGCTAAACACCCAATACTAAACCAATCAGGTGATTTAATGTGCTAAATACCCAATACTAAACCAATCGGGTGATTTAATGTACTAAATACCCAATACTAAACCAATCAGGTGATTTAATATACTAAATACCCAATACTAAACCAATCAGGTGATTTAATATACTAAATACCCAATACTAAACCAATCAGGTGATTTAATATACTAAATACCCAATACTAAACCAATCAGGTGATTGAATATACTAAATACCCAATACTAAACCAATCAGGTTATTTAATATATACTAAATACCCAATACTAAACCAATCAGGTGATTTAATGTACTAAATACCCAATACTAAACCAATCAGGTTACTAAGTCTTTAAAACGACACTGTGTTGTTACATTGGTGAGTAAAAACTCATGCTTCCTAACCCTTTAACTTTTTGTCTGAAAATAAAATCTACATTTTACTCAACTTCGTTACCCACTCCAGTCAGCAGATGGCGATGTGGGACTTTAAGGCTATGCTGCTAGTGTGACGTATAATCTAGTGGACGGGACGCTTCTTTCAACAGCAGCAACAGTTAGTCAGACACCTCGGTAGCTTGCTAGACAAAATAGCCCAACCAATAAAGCTCTTTAGACGCTTTCGTGTATATTAGCCACTGTGTTTTAAACCCACTTCTGTCGTCTAGTTAGTTATCCCATTTAATTTCATATTTACGGTGTTGTTGTTATTGGTCAGCTAGCTGGCTTGTTAAGTTAGCACTAGCCTAGCTAGCTAACATCCCCGACCATGAGGTCACTAAGCTACTCTCCTCCTGCTAAAGAAGAGGAGGTCTGCTGGACAGAGAAAGAAGCTCTAGTGAAAGAGGAGGAGGAAGAGGAGGATGTTACAATACAAAAACAAGTAGAGGGTGAAGCTGTTACCGTGAAAGAAGAAGAGAAAGATGTTACAGTGAAAGAAGAGGAAGACGCGTTCAGAGTGAAAGAGGAGGAGGATGTTACAGTGAAAGAAGAGGAAGACGCGTTCAGAGTGAAAGAGGAGGAGGATGTTACAGTGAAAGAAGAGGGGGCTCCCGTTTTTGGAGTGAAAGAAGAGGAGGAGGAGATGACTGTCACATCGAAAAAGGAGGAGGAAGAAGAGGAGGAAACTGGATATCTGGTTCCGGTTTCCCAAAGGCATCTTAAGGCATCCAATGGTTCTAATGATGAACTTAGCAGTAAGATGGTTTTGAGAAACCGGGCCCTGATTAACACTAGTAAGTACTGTCTTAAAAACAGAGGCACAAACTCTGCAGTTGTTGAACTGATGTGTGGTGTTAAAGGGGGAATCTGCAGTTGCTACATCCATATTTGGACTTTTAAATTATTTATATATAGCCATTGATTCTTGAAGAATATAACACATGCCTCATGAGCTTAGTTCAACTGTCGTACCCCATCAGAACCTAAAATAAGCCTTTTTTACTCCAATGTTTAGAAACAATGTAAATGTAAACCAACACTGTATCGCCTCAACATGGTTAAAACTATAATGTTGATGTCATGAATGGTCAGTCCTTGCATCCATAGGTCTGTCTATGAATGTGAGAGTAGTTACATTTCTCCAGCCCCATCATCATCTTATTACCAAAACAGTGGTGGAATGACAGCTTTGTAATTGTTTGAACTGCAGATTGGTTGATTGATTGATGTGTGGCTTTTTTAAAGGGACGACCTAGGATTTAAACAGAAACAAAATGGCTGCTCTTAGACTTGGTTTGGTAAACAGCTGAGGGATGGGGGCTGGAGAAATGTAACCACTCTCAAATTCATGGAGAAAGCTATTGTAGCAACCTTAACCCAAAACCTAGCGACCTCATCAAGAAGTTCAGACATCTTGGTATAACAGTTATAAGGTGTTGGCTTGACAGTCTCTGGACCCAGGTTTGAGTCCAGCTCAGGGCTACCCCTGGAATTCACTACACTATGAATACAAGGACTGGCCGTCCATAAGGTCAAAATCACAGTTTTAACCAGATTGAGGCTATACAGTGTTTGTTTACAAACAGTGGCGTTATACAAGCTTATGTTTTGGTTTCTGATGGGGTAAGACAGTTGAAATATTTGAGGCATTTAAAAGTTATATTCTTAATGAATCAATGGCTATACAGTATATGGGTCATTCTATAACTGCCAGTGAGGATTTCCTGTGGGGGTCAAATTGTTGGAGCTGTTGATAAGTAATTGTATAATATTCAGCCAATTTCTTGCACTTTTTTTTAGGGCTGGCCCTAGTCGACTGGTCGATTGTTTGGTCATAGGCTGTTTTTGTCGACCGAGATTTTTTTAGTCGAGCAGTCGCAAATACACAATATATACAAAAGTATGTGGACACCCCATCAAATTAGTGGATTCAGCTATTTCAGCCACAACCGTTGCTGACAGGTGTATGAAATCGAGCACACCACCATGCAATCTCCATAGACAAACATTGGCAATAGAATGGTCTTACTGAAGAGTGCTGAAGGAGCAGTTTTGCCTTGAAGAATTGGCAAAAATCCCAGTGGCTAGATGTGCCAAGCTTATAGAGACATACCCCAAGAGACTTGTAGCTGTAATTGCTGCAAAAGGTGGCTCTACAAAGTATTGACTTTGGGGGGGTGAATAGTTATGCACGCTCAAGTTCTGTTTTTTTTGTCTTATTTCTTGTTTGTTTCACAATAAAAAAATATTTAGCATCTTCAAAGTGGTAGGCATGTTGTGTAAATCAAATGATACAAACCCCCAAAAAATCAATTTTAATTCCAGGTTGTAAGGCAACAAAATAGGAAAAATGCCAAGGGGGGTGAATACTTTCGCAAGCCACTGTAGATACAACATCCTGTTGAAACAACACTTGTATAGCTCCATTGTTGTTGAATGGACTAAAGGAAAAACAAATATTTCCTACTGATGAGTCAACAGGGTTAATTGTAGGTACAGTGGGGAGAACAAGTATTTGATACACTGCCGATTTTGCAGGTTTTCCTACTTACAAAGCATGTAGAGGTCTGTAATTTTTATCATAGGTACACTTCAACTGTGAGAGACGGAATCTAAAACAAAAAACCAGAAAATCACATTGTATGATTTTTAAGTAATTAATTTGCATTTTATTGCATGACATAAGTATTTGATACATCAGAAAAGCAGAACTTAATATTTGGTAGAGAAACCTTTGTTTGCAATTACAGAGATCATACGTTTCCTGTAGGTCTTGACCAGGTTTGCACACACTGCAGCAGGGATTTTGGCCCACTCCTCCATACAGACCTTCTCCAGATCCTTCAGGTTTCGGGGCTTTCGATGGGCAATACAGACTTTCAGCTCCCTCCAAAGAATTTCTATTGGGTTCAGGTCTGGAGACTGGCTAGGCCACTCCAGGTCCTTGAGATGCTTCTTACGGAGCCACTCCTTAGTTGCCCTGGCTGTGTGTTTCGGGTCGTTGTCATGCTGGAAGACCAAGCCACGACCCATCTTCAATGCTCTTACTGAGGGAAGGAGGTTGTTGGCCAAGATCTCGCGATACATGGCCCCATCCATCCTCCCCTCAATACGGTGCAGTCGTCCTGTCCCCTTTACAGAAAAGCATCCCCAAATAATGATGTTTCCACCTCCATGCTTCATGGTTGGGATGGTGTTCTTGGGGTTGTACTCATCCTTCTTCTTCCTCCAAACACGGCGAGTGGAGTTTAGACCAAAAAGCTCTATTTTTGTCTCATCAGACCACATGACCTTCTCCCATTCCTCCTCTGGATCATCCAGATGGTCATTGGCAAACTTCAGACGGGCCTGGACATGCCCTGGCTTGAGCAGGGGGACCTTGCGTGCGCTGCAGGATTTTAATCCATGACGGCGTAGTGTGTTACTAATGGTTTTCTTTGAGACTGTGGTCCCAGCTCTCTTCAGGTCATTGACCAGGTCCTGCCGTGTAGTTCTGGGCTGATCCCTCACCTTCCTCATGATCATTGATGCCCCACGAGGTGAGATCTTGCATGGAGCCCCAGACCGAGGGTGATTGACCGTCATCTTGAACTTCTTCCATTTTCTAATAATTGCGCCAACTGTTGTTGCCTTCTCATCAAGCTGCTTGTCTATTGTCCTGTAGCCCATCCCAGCCTTGTATTTTATACAGGTAACGAGTTCAAACCGGTCCAGTTAATACAGGTAATGAGTGGAGAACAGGAGGGCTTCTTAAAGAAAAACTAACAGGTCTGTGAGAGCCGGAATTCTTACTGGTTGGTAGGTGATCAAATACTTATGTCATGCAATAAAATGCAAATTAATTACTTAAAAATCATACAATGTGATTTTCTGGATTTTTGTTTTAGATTCCGTCTCTCACATTTGAAGGGTACCTATGATACAAATTACAGACCTCTACATGCTTTGTAAGTAGGAAAACCTGCAAAATCGGCAGTGTATCAAATACTTGTTCTCCCCACTGTATTTCCTGAGGTTCAGGTCTTGACACGTTCCTGAATAATAAAGCAACACCTGAGGGAATGGCATCTAAAACAATTGCAAAATCTTTAGGTGTTACAGGGATCTTGTAAAGGGATAAGAATTCCTTATAATTAAGTAAAAGACCCTCTGCATGTACAAGTTTGCTCACCAATAGGATATTATTTCGGAACCAATATTCTAAAAACAAAGAAGTATTTTTATTCAATATGTCCCGATTATTCCATATATAATATCTGTGTGGAGAAAAATGATGCTGATAAATTACGGACCATGACAAGAAAACCTGCCGATGAAAAGCAGAGCGTTTCACTGGAACTTTGTCAATATTATAATTACAAACCAACATGAAGTGAAGGCCACCAAAAGTAGAGAAGACGCGATGAGGAATAAAGTTCCACTTCTTGTTTTATCCAATTGATCTTAAAAGTATTATTTAAGGTAGTAAAGTCCAGGAAATTCAGCCCACCATACTCCTTTTAAAGATACAGTGGGGGAAACAATGGCTGGTTGCTATAGGGACTTAGAAGACTTCTGTAAACAATGGCTTGTTGCTATAGGGACTTAGAAGACTTCTGTAAACAATGGCAAGCTATAACGGTACCAGTATGCAACTGTCTAGCTAGCTAGCTATATACAGTGGGGGAAAAAAGTATTTAGTCAGCCACCAATTGTGCAAGTTCTCCCACTTAAAAAGATGAGAGAGGCCTGTAATTTTCATCATAGGTACACGTCAACTATGACAGACGAAATGAGAAAAAAAATCAAGAAAATCACATTGTAGGATTTTTAATGAATGTATTTGCAAATTATGGTGGAAAATAAGTATTTGGTCAATAACAAAAGTTTCTCAATACTTTGTTATATACTCTTTGTTGGCAATGACACAGGTCAAACGTTTTCTGTAAGTCTTCACAAGGTTTTCACACACTGTTGCTGGTATTTTGGCCCATTCCTCCATGCAGATCTCCTCTAGAGCAGTGATGTTTTGGGGCTGTCGCTGGGCAACACAGACTTTCAACTCCCTCCATAGATTTTCTATGGGGTAGAGATCTGGAGACTGGCTAGGCCACTCCAGGACCTTGAAATGCTTCTTACGAAGCCACTCCTTCGTTGCCCGGGCGGTGTGTTTGGGATCATTGTCATGCTGAAAGACCCAGCCACGTTTCATCTTCAATGCCCTTGCTGATGGAAGGAGGTTTTCACTCAAAATCTCACGATACATGGCCCCATTCATTCTTTCCTTTACACGGATCAGTCGTCCTGGTCCCTTTGCAGAAAAACAGCCCCAAAGCATGATGTTTCCACCCCCATGCTTCACAGTAGGTATGGTGTTCTTTGGATGCAACTCAGCATTCTTTGTCCTCCAAACACGACGAGTTGAGTTTTTACCAAAAAGTTATATTTTGGTTTCATCTGACCATATGACATTCTCCCAATCCTCTTCTGGATCATCCAAATGCACTCTAGCAAACTTCAGACGGGCCTGGACATTTTTTTATTTTTTATTTTATTTTATTTTTTATGTCATTTAGCAGACGCTCTTATCCAGAGCGACTTACAGGAGCAATTAGGGTTAAGTGCCTTGCTCAAGGGCACATCGACAGATTTTTCACCTAGTCGGCTCGGGGATTAGAACCAGCGACCTTTCGGTTACTGGCACAACGCTCTTACCCACTAAGCTACCTGCCGCCCTATGTACTGGCTTAAGCAGGGAGACACATCTGGCACTGCAGGATTTGAGTCCCTGGCGGCGTAGTGTGTTACTGATGGTAGGCTTTGTTACTTTGGTCCCAGCTCTCTGCAGGTCATTCACTAGGTCCCCCCGTGTTGTTCTGGGATTTTTGCTCACCGTTCTTGTGATCATTTTGACCCCACGGGGTGAGATCTTGCGTGGAGCCCCAGATCGAGGGAGATTATCAGTGGTCTTGTATGTCTTCCATTTCCTAATAATTGCTCCCACAGTTGATTTCTTCAAACCAAGCTGCTTACCTATTGCAGATTCAGTCTTCACAGCCTGGTGCAGGTCTACAATTTTGTTTCTGGTGTCCTTTGACAGCTCTTTGGTCTTGGCCATAGTGGAGTTTGGAGTGTGACTGTTTGAGGTTGTGGACAGGTGTCTTTTATACTGATAACAAGTTCAAACAGGTGCCATTAATACAGGTAACGAGTGGAGGACAGAGGAGCCTCTTAAAGAAGAAGTTACAGGTCTGTGAGAGCCAGAAATCTTGCTTGTTTGTAGGTGACCAAATACTTATTTTCCACCATAATTTGCAAATAAATTCATTAAAAAATCCTACAATGTGATTTTCTGGATTTGTTTTTCTCATTTTGTCTGTCATAGTTGACGTGTACCTATGATGAAAATTACAGGCCTCTCTCATCTTTTTAAGTGGGAGAACTTGCACAATTGGTGGCTGACTAAATACTTTTTCCCCACTGGCTGATATAAGTTACAATCTATCTGCAATATTAAGCTAATCTTAACCCCAGGAAAAAAAGAAAAGAAAAAAAGACGCATGGACACTTTTCCCCCACTGTATATAGCTAAATACTAAATACTTTTCCCCACTGTAAGTCCCTCTGCAGCCATTGATTTTAGGTTCTTCTGGGGTTTTTTAATAAGAGGGTTAAAGCCTCTAGACTTCTGATGGTTACGCCTAAATATGTAAGTTCTTCTTTCACTGGAATACCATAATATGTAGGGTGTCACACAATCTTTGACAGCCATGAGTTGCCACGTTTATTAATGTTAAGACATAGACCAGATGCTTTGGAAAAGGATTCTATCACATTGATCGATATGGGAATCTGACTAGCGTCTTTTCAGAAAAAGTGTAGTATCGTCAGCCAGCTGGCTTATAATAATTTATTTACCAGCTATGGAAATACCTTGTACAGGACTATTATTAAAATAATTTGTAAGAACAAGACACTGTATTAATATATGTAGCCTTAGAAATAAGGTTAATGAAATCATTAACTTGCTAACATCGGATAACATTGGTATACTGGCCATCTCTGAAACTCACTTAGATAATTCCTTTGATGATACAGCTGTAGCAATACAGGGATATAACATATAGTGGAAATACAGGAATGCCTGTGGTGGAGGTGTTGCTGTTTTTATTCCTTAAGTCATAAGGTGACGTTGCGTCCAAATGCGGCCTTTGCCCACTAAAGTCATGGCTATGTCCTACAGGTCCTTAGCTTTGGAGTGAATTCCCTTTTCACCTCCTCCTTTTGGGTCTGTAGAGCAACAGAGGTTACATGCCCTGTGTCCAGTCCTTAGCTTTGGAGTGAATTCCCTTTTCACCTCCTCCTTTTGGGTCTGTAGAGCAACAGAGGTTACATGCCCTGTGTCCAGTCCTTAGCTTTGGAGTGAATTCCCTTTTCACCTCCTCCTTTTGGGTCTGTAGAGCAACAGAGGTTACATGCCCTGTGTCCAGTCCTTAGCTTTGGAGTGAATTCCCTTTTCACCTCCTCCTTTTGGGTCTGTAGAGCAACAGAGGTTACATGCCCTGTGTCCGGTCTGATTTTTACACACGTACAGTTGAAGTCGGAAGTTTACATACACCTTAGCCAAATACATTTAAACTCAGTATTTCACAATTCCTGACATTTAATCCTAGTAAAAATTCCCTGTTTTAGGTCAGTTAGGATCACCACTTTATTTTAAGAATGTGAAATGTCATAATAATAGTGATTTATTTCAGCTTTTATTTATTTCATTACATTTCCAGTGGGTCAGAAGTTTACATACACTCAATTAGTATTTGGTAGCATTGCCTTTAAATTGTTTAACTTGGGTCAAACGTTTCGGGTAGCCTTCCACTAGCTTCCCACAATAAAGTTGGGTGAAATTTTGCCCATTCCTCCTGACAGAGCTGGTGTAACTGGTTTGTAGGGGTCCTTGCTTGCACACGCTTTTTCAGTTCTGCCCACAAATGTTCTATAGGATTGAGGTCAGGGCTTTGTGATGGCCACTCCAATACCTTGACTTTGTTGTCCTTATCTATTTTGGCACAACTTTGGAAGTATGCTTGGTGTCATTGTCCATTTGGAAACCAGTTGCGACCAAGCTTTAATTTCCTGACTGATGTCTTGAGATGTTGCTTCAATATATCCACATAATTTTCCTTCCTCATTATGCAATCTATTTTGTGAAGTGCACCAGTCCCTCCTGCAGCAAAGCACCCCCACAGCATGATGCTGCCACCCCCGTACTTCGCGGTTGGGATGGTGATCTCCCGAGTGGCGCAGTGGTCTAAGGCTGTGCCACTAGGGATCCTGGTTCGAATCCAGGCTCTGTCATAGCCGGCCGCGACCGGGAGACCAATGGGGCGGCGCGCAATTGGCCCAGCGTCGTCCAGGGTAGGGGAGGGAATGGCCGGCAGGGATGTAGCTCAGTTGATAGAGCATGGCGTTTGCAACGCCAGGGTTGTGGGTTTGATTCCCACAGGGGGAATGAAGAAAAAAAAAATTATGCATTAACTGTAAGTCGCTCTGGATAAGAGCGTCTGCTAAATGACTAAAATGTAAATGTAAAATGTGTTCTTCGGCTTGCAAGCGTCCCCCTTTTTCCTCCAAACATAGCGATGGTCATTATGGCCAAACAGTTCTATTTCTGTTTCATCAGACCAGAGGACATTTCTCCAAAAAGTACGATCTTTGTCCCCATGTGCAGTTGCAAACCGTAGTCTGGCTTTTTAATAGTGGTTTTGGAGCAGTGGCTTCTTCCTTGCTGAGCGGCCTTTCAGGTTATGTCGATATAGGACTCGTTTTACTGTGGATATAGATACTTCTGTACCTGTTTCCTCCAGCATCTTCACAAGGTCCTTTGCTGTTGTTCTGGGATTGATTTGCACTTTTTGCACCAAAGTACGTTCATCTCTAGGAGACAGAACGCGTCTCCTTCCTGAGCGGTGTGACGGCTGAGTGGTCCCATGGTGTTTATACTTGCGTACTATTGTTTGTACAGATGAACGTGGTACCTTCAGGCGTTTGGAAATTGCTCCCAAGGATGAACCAGACTTGTGGAGGTCTACAAGCTTTTTTCTGAGGTCTTGGCTGATTTCTTTTGATTTTCCTATGATGTCAAGCAAAGAGGCACTGAGTTTGAAGGTAGGCCTTGAAATACATCCACAGGTACACCTCCAATTGACTCAAATGATGTCAATTAGCCTATCAGAAGCTTCTAAAGCCATGACATCATTTTCTGGAATTTTCCAAGCTGTTTAAAGGCACAGTCAACATAGTGTATGTAAACTTCTGACCCACTGGAATTGTGATACAGTGAATTATATGTGAAATAATCTGTCTGTAAACAAATATTGGAAAAATTACTTGTGTCATGCACAAAGTAGATGTCCTAACCGACTTGCCAAAACTATAGTTTGTTAACAAGAGTGGTTGAAAAACGAGTTTTAAATACTCCAACCTAAGTTTATGTAAACTTCCGACTTCAACTGTACATTGAACGGACCCGAGATATCCGGTGAAGTTATGGGTCCTACAGTAGGTCTATGTTGTTGTTAGGTGAAGTTATGGGTCCTAAAGTAGGTCTATGTTGTTAGGTGAAGTTATGGGTCCTACAGTAGGTCTATGTTGTTGTTAGGTGAAGTTATGGGTCCTACAGTAGGTCTATGTTAATGTTAGGTGAAGTTATGGGTCCTACAGTAGGTCTATGTTGTTAGGTGAAGTTATGGGTCCTACAGTAGGTCTATGTTGTTGTTAGGTGAAGTTATGGGTCCTAAAGTAGGTCTATGTTGTTAGGTGAAGTTATGGGTCCTACAGTAGGTCTATGTTATTGTTAGGTGAAGTTATGGGTCCTACAGTAGGTCTATGTTGTTGTTAGGTGAAATTATGGGTCCTACAGTAGGTCTATGTTGTTGTTAGGTGAAGTTATGGGTCCTACAGTAGGTCTATGTTATTGTTAGGTGAAGTTATGGGTCCTACAGTAGGTATATGTTGTTGTTAGGTGAAGTTATGGGTCCTACAGTAGGTCTATGTTATTGTTAGGTGAAGTTATGGGTCCTACAGTAGGTCTATGTTGTTGTTAGGTGAAGTTATGGGTCCTACAGTAGGTCTATGTTGTTAGGTGAAGTTATGGGTCCTACAGTAGGTCTATGTTGTTGTTGTTAGGTGAAGTTATGGGTCCTACAGTAGGTCTATGTTGTTGTTGTTAGGTGAAGTTATGGGTCCTACAGTAGGTCTATGTTGTTGTTAGGTGAAGTTATGGGTCCTACAGTAGGTCTATGTTGTTAGGTGAAGTTATGGGTTATTACTTCTAAATAAACTGCTGTTCACCATCTGGGTCCTTTCAACATCCTAGATTTACCAGGTTATTACTTCTAAATAAACTCCTGTTCATCATCTGGGACCATTCAACATCCTAGATTTACCAGGTTATTACTTCTAAATAAACTGCTGTTCATCATCTGGGTCCTTTCAACATCCTAGATTTACCAGGTTATTACTTCTAAATAAACTCCTGTTCATCATCTGGGACCATTCAACATCCTAGATTTACCAGGTTATTACTTCTAAATAAACTGCTGTTCACCATCTGGGACCATTCAACATCCTAGATTTACCAGGTTATTACTTCTAAATAAACTGCTGTTCATCATCTGGGACCATTCAACATCCTAGATTTACCAGTTTATTACTTCTAAATAAACTGCTGTTCATCATCTGGGACCATTCAACATTCTAGATTTACCAGGTTATTACTTCTAAATAAACTGCTGTTCATCATCTGGGACCATTCAACATCCGAGCTTAATGTGAGTTTCCTTGAGTAGCACTCTCGATCTTGCTCTGATAATGTGTGGTAATATTCTGAATACGTTGTGAAAAACTACAATCTTCGCTCACCATTTTTGCTCCAAGCAGATATACTACATCCATAACTAGAGGTTATTAGCATGGAGGAGTTCAGATATACTACATCCATAACTAGAGGTTATTAGCATGGAGGAGTTCAGATATACTACATCCATAACTAGCGGTTTCAGTATTAGCAGGGAGGAGTTTCTGCAACCAAATTGCATGCGCATCACCCTCGTGCAGAAATTTTAGCAAACACAGAAAGGGGCCTACATTCTAGCCTGGAATCATCCATTTTATTACTAAATTGAAAAAAAAAAGACTAAATATGACTGTTGTTGTCACTGACTGACATATTAAGACAATTGTCAAATAAGAATGTAAAAGCATTTAAACATTCATTACAGATGTAAATTGGACAACATCATGGGCATCACCTTTTACCTCAAATAAACAGTGGATTTCTGCTGTTGTGGGCCTTTTAACCATCTGTCTGACTTTGTTGTTCACACAGGAGAGACACGTGACTATCGTGGATCCTCTGGGGAGCCTCAACAACATCATGAAGCTGAGGAGGCAGAGAAGAGTCCCTCCAGATCAGAACACCTCAAGAAACACCAGCGGAAACCCACAGGGAAGAAATCTCACTGCTGCTCTGACTGTGGGAAGATATTCAACTCTTCTACAGACCTTAAAAGACATCAGAGAATCCATACAGGAGAGAAACTTTATAGCTGTAATCAATGTGGGAAGAGTTACTCAAGATCAAATTCACTAAAAGTACACCAGAGAATTCACACAGGTGATAAATCTCACTGCTGCTCTGACTGTGGGAAGAGATTCAACTCTTCAACAGACCTTAAAAGACATCAGAGAATCCATACAGGAGAGAAACCTTATAGCTGTGATCAATGTGGGAAGAGTTTTACTACATCTAGCCATCTGACTATGCACCAGAGAACACACACAGGAGAGAAACCTTATAGCTGTGATCAATGTGGGAAGAGTTTTACAACATCTAGCCAGCTGACTATACACCAGAGAACACACACAGGAGAGAAACCATACCACTGCTCTGACTGTGGAAAGAGTTTTGTTTCTTCCCAATATTTAAAATCACACAAGAGAAGACACACAATAGCGAAACCTTACCACTGCTCTGACTGTGGAAAGAGGTTTGTTTCATCCCAATATTTAAAATCACACCAGAGAACACACACAGGAGAGAAACCACACCACTGCTCTGACTGTGGGAAGAGTTTTGTTTCGTCCCAATGTTTAGAATCACACCAGAGAACACACACAGGAGATAAGCCTTATAGCTGTGATCAATGTGGGAAGTGTTTTAGTCAATCAAGCAACCTGATGGTACATTTGAGAAGGCACACTGGAGAGAAACCTTATCGCTGTGATCAATGTGGGAAGAATTTTACTTCATCTAGCCAGCTGACTATTCACCAGAGAACACACACAGGAGAGAAACCTTATAGCTGTGATCAATGCGGGAAGAGTTTTACTACATCTAGCCAGCTGACTACACACCAGAGAACACACACAGGAGAGAAACCTTATAGCTGTGATCAATGCGGGAAGAGTTTTACTACATCTAGTGGGCTGACTATTCACCAGAGAACACACACAGGAGAGAAACCACACCACTGCTCTGACTGTGGGAAGAGTTTTGTTTCGTCCCAATATTTAGAATCACACCAGAGAACACACACAGGAGAGAAGCCTTATAGCTGTGATCAATGTGGGAAGAGTTTTAGTCAATCAAGCAACCTGATGGTACATTTGAGAACGCACACTGGAGAGAAACCTTATAGCTGTGATCAATGTGGGAAGAGTTTTAGTGATTCAAGCAACCTGATGGCACATTTGAGAACACACACCAGAGAGAAACCTTATAGCTGTGATCAATGTGGCAAGAGATACGCTGCTAAAAGAACTCTGATTCAACATCAGAAAGTACATACATGAAGGAGTTGTTTCATGATATCAATTAAATAATGTCAATGTTTTAACATTGTTGTATGAGAATGTTAATGAATTTTACAATGTAGAACCATTTACATTTTACATTTTTAGTCATTTAGCAGACGCTCTTATCCAGAGCGACTTACAGTTAGTGAGTGCATACATTATTATTATTTTTTTCATACTGGCCCCCCGTGGGAATCGAACCCACAACCCTGGCGTTGCAAACGCCATGCTCTACCAACTGAGCTACATCCCTGCTGGCCATTCCCTCCCCTACCCTGGACGACGCTGGGCCAATTGTGCGCCGCCCCAACCGTTTTCCCCCTGTTCTATTGATTTCAGCGTGATATGGATATTAGCCTCATCAGGGGGGAAATCCAGGCTCTGAAATGAGTTGTGTTACACTTACCACGTTGGCGACCCACTTGAATCAAAATGCAACACTTCTAAATGTAGCTAGCTGTTTTATACAAATTGTCCTCTGACCAGTGATGTACACATTATTCCCAGATTCCGTGTGGTTTTTGAGCTGTTAGTTTTAACAGGACGTGCAACCTCATCTCCCCCCTCGCGCAATTGATTTCAACGTGATATCGATATGAGTGATGACAAATAAGTGTTGCGTTTCTCTTCGTTTTGGGGACCGCTACATTTAAATGGATCACTCCAAAATGTAGCTGACTGTCTTCTGCAGGTTGTCCTCTAACCAGTGAAGTAAAATATATCGCCCGTTTCCATGTGTATTTTTTTGTTGTGTTAGTTTCAACATCAAGTACAACCTGATTTCCCCCCTAATCGATATCAGTGATTTATTGCCACTTGTCAAAACAACTGTGTTTTTGGTGCTTGTGCAGTTAATAAGGTGGTTGTTTAAAAAAATACAAGTATTATGATTACTATTGTGGAACATGTTTGTGTCGATAGTACATTTTATGTTTAGGTTTTCCATTTATCACAAACTATTTCTGCATATTGGTTATTGATTTGGACACGTTAAAACTGTGTTTTGACATTGGGCAGTATCCCACCTTGCAAAATATAGTTGAAAAGACATTGAAAAGAAGACTATGCTCGAGGTCCAATCTACGTTTGGTTTTGGTTGAAAGTTAAAGTTAAAAATATGTATTTTTTAGGTCGTTGTTTCAACGACTTGAAAACAACTTCATTTCAACATACTGTAGCGACCCGCACAGACAGCTGTGTGTTATGTGTTAGGCTAGTAGATGGTTGTGTTGTACCAGTACCCAGTGTTCGCGGGGTCCGACATGTCAATCAATCTGCTCTCTGCCAATCACGGGAATGCCTGGAATGTTCTGATGCCGGGCATCCTGGCGGTTGGCGGAGTGGCGTGGAGGGGGGTTGGGCAGGGGGATGGAGCATTGGAAGTTAAGGTTTAGCTTTTGTTCTCTCTCTTTTACGTCTGGGCTTCTCGAGAGAAGGTCACGATTGGCTTGTGGGTTATCTTTCATTTATTTGGCGTGGGCTACGGCCAAACAGTAGCCTGTGTAAAGTTGGTTTAATAAACCGTCCATTCGTAAACTCAATCCTCTGTCTGGACAGTTGTTCTTTTATGATCTAGTCAGGTCATTACAGTATGAAGAGGTAACTCCATGGACCATTTATTCGATTTATTGAAAGCTAGTCAATGTTACAGTTTGAATAGCCTAGCCAGCTACTGTAAATGTCAATGTGTGTTTCATTATCTGGTGGTCTCTCTGTCAGTGAATTGAATTTCACTGTAACATCCTCCTCCTCTTTCACTCTGAACGCGTCTTCCTCTTCTTTCACTGTAACATCCTCTTCCTCTTTCACTCTGAACGCGTCTTCCTCTTCTTTCACTGTAACGTCTTTCTCTTCTTCTTTCACGGTAACAGCCTCACCCTCTACTTGTTTTTGTATTGTAACATCCTCCTCCTCTTTCACTCTGAACACGTCTTCCTCTTCTTTCACTGTAACGTCTTTCTCTTCTTCTTTCACGGTAACAGCTTCACCCTCTACTTGTTTTTGTATTGTAACATCCTCCTCTTCCTCCTCCTCTTTCACTAGAGCTTCTTTCTCCGTCCAGCAGACCTCCTCTTCTTTAGCAGGAGGAGAGTAGCTTAGTGACCTCATGGTCGGGGATGTTAGCTAGCTAGGCTAGTGCTAACTTAACCAGACAGCTAGCTGACCAATAACAACAACACCGTAAATATGAAATTAAATGGGATAACTAACTAGACGACAGAAGTGGGTTTAAAACACAGTGGCTAATATACACGAAAGCGTCTAAAGAGCTTTATTGGTTGGGCTATTTTGTCTAGCAAGCTACCGAGGTGTCTGACTAACTGTTGCTGCTGTTGAAAGAAGCGTCCCGTCCACTAGATTATACGTCACACTAGCAGCATAGCCTTAAAGTCCCACATCGCCATCTGCTGACTGGAGTGGGTAACGAAGTTGAGTAAAATGTAGATTTTATTTTCAGACAAAAAGTTAAAGGGTAGGAAGCATGAGTTTTTTTTACCCACCAATGTAACAACACAGTGTGGTTAAAGACTTAGTAAATTAGTTGTAGTCACGATCTGGTTACCTATAAGAACAAACAGTTATGTTTTTGCGTTATTACGTATTTATTAACTTATTTCCGGATATCTTCTAAACTACCCATAGTGCACTATTTCTCAACGTCATATGGGGGATCTACTCTGTGCTACCGAGTTCATATGCTAGCTCAAACTGACTAATTTCAGCCACACCTCATGCTCTTCTCAGACTGTGTGGCCAAAGACTTTTATAACTAACCCAAGATAGACCAGAGCCTGTCGTTTCCAATGGGAGCAAATTAATCATAGTGGGCAGAACAAGCAAGGAGGTGGGCAGAGCCAAGCAGGAGCAAGAGAGCTCCTATTGGCCCGTTCTAGAATCTATTTGCATATTTCCTTTAGGGAACGCCTACTTTGTGAAGATTGCCCCCATGTGCAATAACTCAATTCGCCCTTGCACTCCTTCTAAACAATGCAATTTTTTACAACTTTGGCAAAGGATAAAGTCTACAAAACGTAGTCCACTCTGTTTGTTACAGATTCTAGTGATGGAAACAGAAAACTGTATTGAGATCAAATGTTTCATAGATAAAAATAAAAAAAATTGCAGAATATCGGCCAAAATCCATCTCGCTCCATCTTCTCCCACTGCCGGCCACTGGGCTTCCTCTCAACACCATATTTGGTATTGAGTTGAAACGCCAACCGGATGTTTCACATTTATACATCAGGTGAAATATCTGGCTCATTGTTCTATCTGTGGTGTGGTTGTGTTATTAGGTGGTGGGCCGAACCCGAAAAGAGTGAAGTTAATCGATCCCAGTCGAGAGAGGACCTGATTTTTTTGTATATGACAGTAACATATTGTTATGATGACTATAACATTTGTTGGCACCTTAAATTCTTGCACATTTTCGCATAAAAATTATATTTCAACACTGTCTGCTCAGGCAACATTGATGAACTCCTAAACTAAGAACTAATCAGAGGTCCCGTACATAACCCTCGTGATCAAGGCAGCCAATGGCCTGCTTCTATCTACGATGTAACTACAGCCTCTTGTGAAAACTGCTGTTTGATGAAGAGAAACAGATATATCTAGCTCCCGAAGACTGAAATAAGATAAATATAATGTTTCCAGTGCACTTGAAACATTCAGCATGCAATAAGAATTGTCTTGATAGTTTGAAGAGGTACAGTGGAAAATAAGTATTTGGTCAATAACAAAAGTTTCTCAATACTTTGTTATATACCCTTTGTTGGCAATGACACAGGTCAAACGTTTTCTGTAAGTCTTCACAAGGTTTTCACACACTGTTGCTGGTATTTTGGCCCATTCCTCCATGCAGATCTCATCTAGAGCAATGATGTTTTGGGGCTGTCGCTGGGCAACACAGACTTTCAACTCCCTCCAAAGATTTTCTATGGGGTTGAGATCTGGAGACTGGCTAGGCCACTCCAGGACCTTGAAATACTTCTTACGAAGCTACTCCTTCGTTGCCCGGGCGGTGTGTTTGGGATCATTGTCATGCTGAAAGACCCAGCCACGTTTCATCTTCAACGCCCTTGCTGATGGAAGGAGGTTTTCACTCAAAATCTCACGCTACATTCATTCTTTCCTTTACACGGATCAGTCGTCCTGGTCATTCATCTTACTTTACTATCAACTGGCCAGCTGCATCTATCATTCATCCTACTTCGCTATCAACTGGCCAGCTGCATCTATCATTCATCCTTCTTCGCTATCAACTGGCCAGCTGCATCTATCATTCATCCTACTTTACTATCAACTGGCCAGCTGTATCTATCATTCATCCTACTTTACTATCAACTGGCTAGCTGTATCATTCATCCTACTTTACTATCAACTGGCTAGCTGTATCTATCATTCATCCTACTTTACTATCAACTGGCTAGCTGTATCTATCATTCATCCTACTTTACTATCAACTGGCTAGCTGTATCTATCAATTATCCTACTTTATTATCAACTGGCTAGCTGCATCATTCATCATACTTTACTATCAACTGGCTAGCTGTATCTATCATTCATTCTACTTTACTATCACTTTACTATCAACTGGCCAGCTGCATCATTCATTCTACTTTACTATCAACTGGCCAGCTGTATCAATCATTCATCCTACTTTACTATCAACTGGCCAGCTGTATCATTCATCCTACTTTACTATCAACTGGCCAGCTGCATTTCATCCTACTTTACTATCAACTGGCTAGCTGTATCTATCATTCATCCTTCTTTACTATCAACTGGCCAGCTGCATCATTCATCCTACTGTACTATCAACTGGCTAGCTGCATCATTCATCCTACTGTACTATCAACTGGCCAGCTGCATCATTCATCCTACTTTACTATCAACTGGCCAGCTGCATCATTCATCCTACTGTACTATCAACTGGCTAGCTGTATCTATCATTCATCCTAATGTACTATCAACTGGCTAGCTGTATCTATCATTCATCCTACTTTACTATCAACTGGCCAGCTGCATCTATCATTCATCCTACTTCGCTATCAACTGGCCAGCTGCATCTATCATTCATCCTACTTCGCTATCAACTGGCCAGCTGCATCTATCATTCATCCTACTTTACTATCAACTGGCCAGCTACATCTATCATTCATCCTACTTCGCTATCAACTGGCCAGCTGCATCTATCATTCATCCTACTTTACTATGAACTGGCCAGCTGCATCATTCATCCTACTTTACTAATCAACTGGCCAGCTGCATCATTCATTCTACTTTACTATCAACTGGCCAGCTGCATCATTCATCCTACTTTACTATCAACTGGCTAGCTATATCTATCATTCATCCTACTTTACTATCAACTGGCTAGCTGTATCTATCATTTATCCTACTTTACTATCAACTGGCCAGCTGCATCATTCATCCTACTTTACTATCAACTGGCTAGCTGTATCTATCATTCATCCTACTTTACTATCAACTGGCTAGCTGTATCTATCATTCATCCTACTTTACTATCAACTGGCTAGCTGTATCTATCATGTATCCTACTTTACTATCAACTGGCCAGCTGCATCATTCATCCTACTTTACTATCAACTGGCCAGCTGTATCTATCATTCATCCTACTTTACTATCAACTGGCCAGCTGTATCATTCATCCTACTTTACTATCAACTGGCCAGCTGCATCTATCATTCATCCTACTTTACTATCAACTGGCTAGCTGTATCTATCATTTATCCTACTTTACTATCAACTGGCCAGCTGCATCATTCATCCTAATTTACTATCAACTGGCTAGCTGTATCTATCATTCATCCTACTTTACTATCAACTGGCCAGCTGCATCTATTATTCATCCTACTTCGCTATCAACTGGCCAGCTGCATCTATCATTCATCCTACTTCGCTATCAACTGGCCAGCTGCATCTATCATTCATCCTACTTTACTATCAACTGGCCAGCTGCATATATCATTCATCCTACTTTACTATCAACTGGCCAGCTGCATCTATTCATTCATTCTACTTTACTATCAACTGGCCAGCTGCATCATTCATCCTACTTTACTATCAACTGGCCAGCTGTATCTATCATTCATCCTACTTTACTATCAACTGGCCAGCTGCATCTATCATTCATCCTACTTTACTATCAACTGGCCAGCTGCATCTATCATTCATCCTACTTTACTATCAACTGGCCAGCTGCATCTATCATTCATTCTACTTTACTATCAACTGGCCAGCTGCATCATTCATCCTACTTTACTATCAACTGGCCAGCTGCATCAAGGGTCTTTAGATGCCAGGGGAATAAAATATCTAATATCAGAGAGCTCTTACCCGACTCTGTGGAAACCCAAGGGGCCTCCAGAGTTATCCAAGCCTGAGACTGGGTTTGGTCATTTGTAAGTCTAAATTGAATTAATGATGATAGACACATTGCAGTTTCTGAATGACATCAACAGAGCCAAGCTCAAATTCAAGGTACAGTACAGAAGCTTACACAAGGATATGGATGGATCTCAATAGTCTGAACACAAGGATATGGATGGATCTCAATAGTCTGAACACAAGGATATGGATGCATCTCAATAGTCTGAACCCAAGGTTATGGATGCATCTCAATAGTCTGAACCCAAGGTTATGGGTGCATCTCAATAGTCTGAACCCAAGGTTATGGATGCATCTCAATAGTCTAAACCCAAGGTTATGGATGCATCTCAATAGTCTGAACCCAAGGATATGGATGCATCTCAATAGTCTGAACCCAAGGTTATGGATGCATCTCAATAGTCTGAACCCAAGGTTATGGGTGCATCTCAATAGTCTGAACCCAAGTATCATAATCAAACCAGACTCAGAGCTGGATAGGTAAGAGATAGCAGGAACATAATCAAACCAGACGCAGAGCTGGATAGGTAAGAGATAGCAGGAACATAATCAAACCAGACTCAGAGCTGGATAGGTAAGAGATAGCAGGAACATAATCAAACCAGACTCAGAGCTGGATAGGTAAGAGATAGCAGGAACATAATCAAACCAGACGCAGAGCTGGATAGATAAGAGATAGCAGGAACATAATCAAACCAGACGCAGAGCTGGATAGGTAAGAGATAGCAGGAACATAATCAAACCAGACTCAGAGCTGGATAGGTAAGAGATAGCAGGAACATAATCAAACCAGACTCAGAGCTGGATAGGTAAGAGATAGCAGGAACATAATCAAACCAGACCCAGAGCTGGATAGGTAAGAGATAGCAGGAACATAATCAAACCAGACTCAGAGCTGGATAGGTAAGAGATAGCAGGAACATAATCAAACCAGACCCAGAGCTGGATAGGTAAGAGATAGCAGGAACATAATCAAACCAGACTCAGAGCTGGATAGGTAAGAGATAGCAGGAACATAATCAAACCAGACTCAGCGCTGGATAGGTAAGAGATAGCAGGAACATAATCAAACGAGACTCAGAGCTGGATAGGTAAGAGATAGCAGGAACATAATCAAACCAGACTCAGAGCTGGATAGGTAAGAGATAGCAGGAACATAATCAAACCAGAGTCAGCGCTGGATAGGTAAGAGATAGCAGGAACATAATCAAACCAGACTCAGAGCTGGATAGGTAAGAGATAGCAGGAACATAATCAAACCAGACTCAGAGCTGGATAGGTAAGAGATAGCAGTATCATAATCAAACCAGACGCAGAGCTGGATAGGTAAGAGATAGCAGGAACATAATCAAACCAGACTCAGCGCTGGATAGGTAAGAGATAGCAGGAACATAATCAAACCAGACTCAGAGCTGGATAGGTAAGAGATAGCAGGAACATAATCAAACCAGACTCAGAGCTGGATAGGTAAGAGATAGCAGGAACATAATCAAACCAGACTCAGAGCTGGATGGGTAAGAGATAGCAGTATCATAATCAAACCAGACGCAGCGCTGGATAGGTAAGAGATAGCAGGAACATAATCAAACCAGACTCAGCGCTGGATAGAAGAAGTGTTCTTCCTAACCAGTCCCTCAACAGCTCTCTGACTGAGCTCCACCCTCACTGGGTCTTCAGAGGAGAGGAAGGCTGAGGAGGGATGGAAGGATGAATGGATCACACAGGACACCAGATAAGACCCCTCCCCAGTTCTTTAGCCAGAGAGCTGTTGAGGGACTGGTTAGGAAGAACACTTCTACAGCCAGAGAGGTGTTGAGGGACTGGTTAGGAAGAACACTTCTACAGTCAGAGAGCTGTTGAGGGACTGGTTAGGAAGAACACTTCTACAGCCAGAGAGGTGTTGAGGGACTGGTTAGGAAGAACACTTCTACAGCCAGAGAGCTGTTGAGGGACTGGTTAGGAAGAACACTTCTACAGCCAGAGAGGGGTATTATCTGTGTCCTGTGTGAATTTAAGTATAATCCCTCTAATTCTCCTCTCCCTCCCTCCCATCCCGGAGGACCTGAGCCCTAGGACCATGCCTCAGGACTACCTGGCCTGATGACTCCTTGCTGTCCCCAGTCCACCTGGTCGTGCTGCTACTCCAGTTTCAACTCTTCTAATTATTGCTGTTAAACAAAGGAGTCCGCCCATACTGAACTTTGATCATAAGTTTTATTCATATCACAAGATTTCAGCATAAGTTTACGGATGTCATGATCACCCGGAGAGCAGTGTCCTCCAAATTACAATGTCTGCTCTAACGTTCTCTGTCTCCAGCCTTATAAGATATACAAAAATATGGGTGGCTCCCTCTACTGTCCAATCGCCTGTCTCCAACGAACAGGGGTGTCACTACAAAATGGCTCCCTTTCTGCTAAATAAACATCCTCTCAGGTTCCACTTAAAACCTTATCAAAGTCATAATTCTTCATATACTCCTGAGGTACTGACCTGTTGCACCCTCTACAACCACTGTGATTATTATTTGACCCTGCTGGTCATCTATGAACGTTTTAACATCAAAGGCATGGAATAATTAAACATGTATATTTTGTCAGGCTGGATGTTTGAAATACAGTGGGGAAAAAAGTATTTAGTCAGCCACCAATTGGGCAAGTTCTCCCACTTAAAAAGATGAGAGAGGCCTGTAATTTTCATCATATGTACACGTCAACTATGACAGACAAATTGAGAAAAAAATATCCAGAAAATCACATTGTAGGATTTTTTCTGAATTTATTTGCAAATTATACCTCTTTGAGGTCTGCTGAAGAAGTTAATATCTTCCCACAGTCAGAGCAGCAGTGAGCTGTATCGCCTGTGTGAATTCTCTGGTGTACTTTTAGTGAATCTGATCTTGAGTAACTCTTCCCACAGTCAGAGCAATGGTGAGATTTCTTCCCTGTGGGTTTCCGCTGGTGTTTCTTGAGGTGTTCTGATCTGGAGGGACTCTTCTCTGCCTCCTCAGCTTCATGATGTTGTTGAGGCTCCCCAGAGGATCCACGATAGTCACGTCTCTCTTCTGTGTGAACGACAAAGTCAGACAGATGGTTAAAGGCCCACAACAGCAGAAATACTGTTTATTTGAGGTAAAAGGTGATGCCCAGAGCGTACCCATGAAGCTGTACAACAATTGACATCTGTTAAATTATTTGACAATTGTCTTAAGACAGTCAAGTGAGCAATAATAGTAATATCTTGTCTTGTTTTCACATTAGTAGTAACATCGATGATTGTAGGCTAGAAATATTAATACGCACAAAACATATGAACAAAATCATCCACTGTGAAAGTTGATACTTGCAGGCCCTTCATATGTAGGCTATGAGCAGCACTTCGTTAAATTGATCAAATCAGTTATTGTTTTCCTTGATCAAACCGTGAGCAACACCTGTCAAACTCATTTCTCTCAAAACACAGGGATGTCGATTCCCACGGGACTAGTATTACCAGAGGACCTTGGAGTTCGCCAAAAAACAGTAGGTTATTCTGGCTTGAATTGTTACTCCCCTGCCATGTAAAAATGACTGCCATGGCAGATTCAGACGGGACTAAAATTACAGATGTGGTGTTTTGTGCTTGTGCATATAATTACATTCAGAACCGCGGACAGCGACAGTATCCAAAGCGGGAGAAAGTACATTTGTTATAAAATAATATTAGATTTATTAGTGTTGCATCATTTTTTTGTACATAATATAACCATATACAATTTATGTATCACATGTCTTAGAGCGATGGACTGTGCCATCTCCGTGGCCTCCACAAAGTCTTGTGCACCAGCTGTTCCGGACGACTGTATGATCACTCTCTCCTTAGCCGATGTGAGTATGACCTTTAACCCCTGTAAATCTAAGCCGTTGGGGGAGGGGGGCTAAACTGACATATGGAATTGTTTTAAGATGGTCGTACTATGGATTACTTAAATTACTTAGATTGAAGCAAATTTGCGTCAATTGACTCCAAGGGGTTAAACAGGTTAATACTCACAGACAGATTACCAGGACGCGTACTCAAGAGCATGCACTGACCAGCTGGCAAGAGTCTTCACTGACATTTTAAAACGTCTCCCTAACCGCGTCTGTAATACCTACATGTTTCAAGCAGAGGCATTAATATGGAGTTGGTCCCCCCTTTGCTGCTATAACAGCCTCCACTCTTCTAGGAAGGCTTTCCACTAGATGTTGGAACATTGCTGCGGGGACTTGCTTCCATTCAGCCACAAGAGCTTTAGTGAGGTCGGGCACTGACGTTGGGCGATTAGGCCTGGCTCGAAGTCGGCCTTCCAATTCATCCCAAAGGTGTTCGATGGGGTTGAGGTCAGGGCTCTGTGCAGGCAAGTCAAGTTCTTCCACACCGATCTCGACAAACCATTTCTGTTTGGACTTTGCTTTACGCACAGGGGCATTGTCATGCTGAAACAGGAAAGGGCCTTCCCCAAACTGTTGCCACAAAGTTGGAAGCACAGAATCGTCTAGAATGTCACTGTATGCTGTAGCGTTAAGATTTCCCTTCACTGGAACTAAGGGGACCGAACCATGAATAACAGCCCCAGGCCATTATTCCTCCTCCACCAAACATTACAGTTGGCACTATGCATTGGGGCAAGTAGTGTTCTCCGGGCGTCCGCTAAACCCAGATTCGTCCGTCGGATTGATCACTCCAGAGAACGCCTTTCTACTGCTCCAGAGTCCAATGGCAGCGAGCTTTACGCCACTCCAGCCGACACTTGGCATTAAGCATGGTGATCTGGGCCTTGTGTGCGGCTGCTCAGCCATGGAAACCCATTTCATGAAGCTCCCGACTAACAGTTATTCTGCTGACGTTGCTTCCAGAGGCAGTTTGGAACGCGCTTCAGCACTCGGCGGGCCCGTTCTGTGAGCTTGTGTGGCCTACCACTTCGCGCTTCAGCCGTTGTTGCTCCTAGCATCTCTGTCGACAAAACAGCCTATCGACCAAACAATCGACCAGTCGACTAGGGTCAGCCCTAATAAAAATGAAAATAAATTTGCAGAATATTATACAATGACTTATCAACAGCTCCAACAATTTGACCCCCACAGGAAAGCCTCACTGGCAGATATAGAAAGACCCATAAACTGTATAGCCATTGATTCCTGAAGAATATAACTTTTAAATGCCTCAAATGTTTCAACTGTCTTACCCCATCAGAAACCAAAACATAAGCTCATATAACGCCACTGTTTGTAAACAAACACTGTATAGCCTCAATTTGGTTAAAACTGTGATTTTGACCTTATGGATGGCCAGTCCTTGTATTCATAGTGTAGTGAATTCCAGCGGTAGCCCTGAGCTGGACTCAAACCTGGGTCCAGAGACTGTCAAGCCAACACCTTATAATTGTTATACCAAGATGTCTGAACTTCTTGATGAGGTCGCTAGGTTTTGGGTTAAGGTTGCTACAATAGCTTTCTCTATAAATTTGAGAGTGGTTACATTTCTCCAGCCCCCATCCCTCCGCTGTTTACCAAACCAAGTCTAAGGGCAGCCATTTTGTTGCTGTTTAAATCCTAGGTTGTCCTTTTCAGATTTCCCCTTTAACACGACACATCAGCTCAACAACTGCAGAGTTTGTGCCTCTGTTTTTAAGACAGTACTTACTAGTGTTAATCAGGGCTCGGTTTCTCAAAACCATCTTACTGCTAAGTTCATCATTAGAACCATTGGATGCCTTAAGATGCCTTTGGGAAACCGGAACCAGATATCCAGTTTCCTCCTCTTCTTCCTCCTCCTTTTTCGATGTGACAGTCATCTCCTCCTCCTCCTCTTTCACTCCAAACACGGGAGCCTCCTCTTCTTTCACTCTGAACGCGTCTTCCTCTTCTTTCTCAGTAACATCCTCCTCCTCTTTCACTCTGAACGCATCTTCCTCTTCTTTCACTGTAACATCCTCCTCCTCTTTCACTCTGAACGCGTCTTCCTCTTCTTTCACTGTAACATCCTCCTCCTCTTTCACTCTGAACGCGTCTTCCTCTTCTTTCACTGTAAAGTCTTTCTCTTCTTCTTTCACGGTAACAGCTTCACCCTCTACTTGTTTTTGTATTGTAACATCCTCCTCTTCCTCCTCCTCTTTCACTAGAGCTTCTTTCTCCGTCCAGCAGACCTCCTCTTCTTTAGCAGGAGGAGAGTAGCTTAGTGAGCTCATGGTCGGGGATGTTAGCTAGCTAGGCTAGTGCTAACTTAACCAGCCAGCTAGCTGACCAATAACAACAACACCGTAAATATGAAATTAAATGGGATAACTAACTAGACGACAGAAGTGGGTTTAAAACACAGTGGCTAATATACACGAAAGCGTCTAAAGAGCTTTATTGGTTGGGCTATTTTGTCTAGCAAGCTACCGAGGTGTCTGACTAACTGTTGCTGCTGTTGAAAGAAGCGTCCCGTCCACTAGATTATACGTCACACTAGCAGCATAGCCTTAAAGTCCCACATCGCCATCTGCTGACTGGAGTGGGTAACGAAGTTGAGTAAAATGTAGATTTTACTTTCAGACAAAAAGTTAAAGGGTAGCAATGAGTTTTTATCCAGCAATGTAACAACACAGTGTGGTTAAAGACTTAGGAACTTAGTTGTAGTCACGATTTGGTTACCTATTAAGTACAAACAGTTATGTTTTTGCGTTATTACGTATTTCTATCTTCTAAACTACCCATAGTGCACTATTTCTCAACGTCAAATCGGGGGATCTACTCTGTGCTACCGAGTTCATATGCTAGCTCAAACTGACTAATCTCAGCCACACCTCATGCTCTTCTCAGACTGTGTGGCCAAAGACTTTTATAACTAACCCAAGATAGACCAGAGCCTGTCGTTTCCAATGGGAGCAAATTAATCCTAGTGGGCAGAACAAGCAAGGAGGTGGGCAGAGCCAAGCAGGAGCAAGAGAGGTCCTATTGGCCCGTTCTAGAATCTATTTGCATATTTCCTTTAGGGAACGCCTACTTTGTGAAGATTGCCCATGTGCAATAACTCAATTCGCCCTTGCACTCCTTCTAACCAACGCAATTTTTAGAAACTTTGGCAAAGGGTAAAGTCTATTAAACGTAGTCCATTCTGTTTGTTACAGATTCTAGTTATGGAAACAGAAAACTGAGAAAATTAGCAGAACGTCTTCAAAATCCATCTGGCTACTTGTTCTCCCACTGGGCTTCCTCTCAACACCATATTTGGTAGTGAGTGGAAACAACAGGATGCTTCACATTATACATCAGGTGAAATATCTGGCTCATTGTTCTCATGACTATAACATTTGTTGGCCCCTTCAACCTTCAATTCTTGCACATTCTCACATAAAAAGTATATTTCAACACTGTCTGCTCAGGCAACATTGCCGCACTCCTATACCCCTCGTGATCAAGGCAGCCAATGGCCTGCTTCTGTCTACGATGTAACTACAGCCTCTTGTAAAAACTGCTGTCTGATGAAGAGAAACAGATATATCTAGCTCCCGAAGACTGAAATAAGATAAATATAATGTTTCCAGTGTACTTGAAATATTCAGCATGCAATAAGAATTGTCTTGATAGTATGAAGAGGTAACTCCATGGACATTTTATCCAATGTATTGAAAGCTAGTCAATGTTACAGTTTGAATAGCCTAGCCAGCTACTGTAAATGTCAATTTGTGTTTCATTATCTAGCTATCTCTCTGTCAATGAATAGCATTTTTTAAATCATGTTTTGGCATGATTATATGTCTCATTTCAAGTAACTAGCTGCAGGCTTAAAGAAACATTCAAATCATATACTTTGCACAGAAACCCAAATAAAAGTATGTGAATATGTTCAAAAACTTTTGACCGGTACATACATACATACATATATACAATCTAGCTTGGGCGTGAACGTTATTTACAGTACCAGTCAAACGTTTGGACACACCTACTCATTCAAGGGATTTTCTTTATTTTTACTATTTTCTACATTGTAGAATAATAGTGAAGACATCAAAACTATGAAATAACACCTATGGAATCATGTAGTAACCAAAAAGTGTTAAACAAATCAAAATATATTTTATATTTGAGATTCTGTAAAGTAGCCACCCTTTGCCTTGATGGCAGCTTTTCACACTCTTGGCATTCCAAGATGGCGGAGCAGTGCGGTCGTGTTCTTTGTTGTGTGTCTGTGTAAATAGCCTGTTTTTTTGTATTTTTCGTACATATTTCCCTATCACACTTTTCATCCTTCTACAAAATATACTTTCCTGCAACCCGCCTCACTCAATGTGGAACGGATTCTATTATTGACTTACCTTTTATCTAGAATCTCCAGTTGAAACTAGCCAGCCAGTTAACTAGCTACTTGCTATTAGCCACCGTTAGCGGTTTTCACCCAGAACATCGGATTTTCTGCCGGAATAACTGAATCACTGGACATTAACACCGGATCGCAACTAGCTAGCCGCAACCGAATGGATGTTGCTGTTGGCTAATCACCACTGCCCCCGAAGCAAGCACCAGTTAGCCTTGAGCTAGCCTCGAGCCAGGCCCATATCCCGGCTATCTACCTCTCTGTCTACCGGACGGGAGTAGCCAGTTAACTAGCTACTTGCTATTAGCCACCGTTAGCGGTTTTTCACCATTGTCCGTGGCCTGCACTACCTACCAGCCAGCTCTAGCCTGGACTATTATCGGCCAGTCTGTCTGCACAGCGCGCTATCAACCCAGAACATATCGGTTTTTCTGCCGGAATTACTGAATCACTGGACATTTAACACTGGATCATCGCAACTAACTAGCTGCAACCAAATGGACGTTGTTGTTGGCTAATCAGCCTTGAGCTAGCCTCGTGCCAGGCCCATCTCCCGGCTATCTACCTCTCTGTCAACTGAACGGGAGCTCCTAGTGTTGACACGGAGCCCCGCCGATCCAACACGACTGGTCTGCCGACGAAATCGTCTGATGTGGTTTCAACAGGCTTCCCGTTACGAAGTCGACCACGAAGATCCATCTGTTAGCCCCGGTCCACTAGCACGCGCAAGCCGTGGCCTCTTGCTAGCCAGTGCTGTAGCAGCCCCCGAACTACCTCCGAACTCTCCTATTGCTGTTCACCGGACCTTATGATAACTCAGCTATACAGCTGATGCCTGCTGGACTGTTCCTTTATACGGTACCGCATCCTGTTTATGTTTAGCCTCAGCCCAAACTTTGTCGCCATTACCTGCTGTTGTCTTACCTCTCTCGAATAACACCTGTGACTGCTTTATGCCTCTCCCATGTCAATATGCCTTGCTTATTGCTGTTTCGGTTATTTCTTATTGTACTATTTCACTGTAGATCCCCCAGCCCAGCTCAACCTGTCTCAGATAGCTCCTTTGTCCCACCCCCCCATACACGCTGAGACCCGACTCAATCAGTGCCTCCAGTGATGCTATCTCTTTCATCGTTACCCAACGCTTAGGTTTACCTCCACTGTACTCATATCCTTCCATATCCTTTTCTGTACATAATGCCCTGAATCTATTCTACAACGCCTGGAAATCTGCCCCTTTTTTTCTCTGTACCCAACGCACTAGAAGACCAGTACTTAAAGCCTTTAGCCGTATCCTTATTCTACTCCTCCTCTGTTCCTCTGGTGATGTAGAGGTTAACCCAGGCCCTGTAGCCCCCAGTATCACTCCTACTCCCCAGGCGTTATCATTTGTTGACTTCTGTAACCGTAAAAGCCTTGGTTTCTTGCACGTTAACATCAGAAGCCTCCTCCCTAAGTTTGAGTTATTCACTGCGTTAGCACACTCCGCCAACCCTGATGTTCTAGCAGTGTCTGAATCCTGGCTTAGGAAGGCCACCAAAAATTCAGAAATGTCCATCCACAACTACAACATTTTCCGTCTCGATAGAACTGCCAAAGGGGTTGGGGTTGCAATCTACTGTAGAGATAGCCTGCAGAGCTCTATCATACTATCCAGGTCTGTGCCCAAACAGTTCGAGCTTCTACTTCTAAAAATCCACCTTTCCAGAAATAAGTCTCTCACTGTTGCCGCTTGCTACAGACCCCCCTCAGCCACGAGCTGTGCCCTGGACACCATTTGTGAACTGATTGCCCCCCATCTATCCTCAGAGTTCGGACTGCTTGGTGACCTAAACTGGGATATGCTTAACACCCTGGCCAACCTACAATCTAAACTAGATGCCCTCAATCTCACACAAATTATCAACGAACCTACCAGGTACAACCCTAAATCTGTAAACATGGCTACCCTCATAGATATCATCCTGACAAATTTACCCTCTAAATACACCTCCGCTGTCTTCAACCAGGATCTCAGCGATCACTGCCTTATTGCCTGTGTCCGTAATGGGTCCGCGGTCAAACGACCACCCCTCATCACTGTCAAACGCTCCCTAAAACACTTTAGCGAGCAGGCCTTTCTAATTGACCTGGCCCGGGTATCCTGGATGGATATTGACCTCATTCCGTCAGTAGAGGATGCCTGGTTGTTCTTTAAAAGTGCTTTCCTCTCCATCTTAAATGAACATGCCCCATTCAAAAAATTCAGAACTAAGAACAGATATAGCCCCTGGTTCTCCTCAGACTTGACTGCCCTTGACCAGCACAAAAACATCCTGTGGCGTACTGCATTAGCATCGAACAGCCCCCACGATATGCAACTTTTCAGGGAAGTCAGGAACCAATATACACAATCAGTTAGGCTAACTTTTTCAACAGAAATTTGCATTCTGTAGCACTAATTCCAAAAAGTTTTGGGACACTGTAAAGTCCATTGAGAATAAGAGCACCTCCTCCCAGCTGCCCACTGCACTGAGGCTAGGAAACACTGTCACTACCGATAAATCTACGATAATCGAACATTTCAACAAGCATTTTGCTACGGCTGGCCATGCTTTCCACCTGGCTACCACTACCCCGGCCACCAGCTCTGCACCCTCCGCTGCAACTTGCCCATGCCCCCCATGCCACTAGAGATCCTGGTTTGTATCCAGGCTCTGTCGCAGCCGGCCGCGACCGGGAGACTCATGGGCGGCGCACAATTGGCCCAGCGTCGTCCAGGGTAGGGGAGGGAATGGCCGGCAGGGATGTAGCTCAGTTGATAGAGCATGGCGTTTGCAACGCCAGGGTTGTGGGTTCGATTCCCACGGGGGGCCAGTATAAAAATATATATATATATATATGTGTTCACTAACTGTAAGTCGCTCTGGATAAGAGCGTCTGCTAAATGACTAAAATGTAAAATGTAAAAATGTAAATGTAAAACTGACTATCCTACCGATCCTTGACTTCGGCGATGTCATTTACAAAATAGCCTCCAACACTCTACTCAGCAAATTGGATGTAGTCTATCACAGTGCCAAACATTTTGTCACCAAAGCCCCATATACAGTGGGGGAAAAAAGTATTTAGTCAGCCACCAATTGTGCAAGTTCTCCCACTTAAAAAGATGAGAGAGGCCTGTAATTTCCATCATAGGTACACGTCAACTATGACAGACAAAATGAGGAAAAGAATTCCAGAAAATCACATTGTAGGATTTTTTATGAATTTATTTGCAAATTATGGTGGAAAAAAAGTATTTGGTCAATAACAAAAGTTTCTCAATACTTTGTTATATACCCTTTATTGGCAATGACACAGGTCAAACGTTTTCTGTAAGTCTTCACAAGGTTTTCACACACTGTTGCTGGTATTTTGGTCCATTCCTCGATGCAGATCTTCTCTAGAGCAGTGATGTTTTGGGGCTGTCACTGGGCAACACAGACTTTCAACTCCCTCCAAAGATTTTCTATGGGGTTGAGATCTGGAGACTGGCTAGGCCACTCCAGGACCTTGAAATGCTTCTTACGAAGCCACTCCTTCGTTGCCCGGGCAGTGTGTCTGGGATCATTGTCATGCTGAAAGACCCAGCCACGTTTCATCTTCAATGCCCTTGCTGATGGAAGGAGGTTTTCAATCAAAATCTCACGATACATAGCCCCATTCATTCTTTCCTTTACACGGATCAGTCGTCCTGGTCCCTTTGAAGAAAGGGGAAAAACAGCCCCAAAGCATGATGTTTCCACCCCCATGCTTCACAGTAGGTATGGTGTTCTTTGGATTCAACTCAGCATTCTTTGTCCTCCAAACACAACGAGTTGAGTTTTTACCAAAAAGTTCTATTTTGGTTTCATCTGACCATATGACATTCTCCCAATCCTCTTCTGGATCATCCAAATGCACTCTAGCAAACTTCAGACGGGCCTGGACATGTACTGGCTTAAGCAGGGGGACACGTCTGGCACTGCACGATTTGAGTCCCTGGCGGCGTAGTGTGTTACTGATGGTAGGCTTTGTTACTTTGGTCCCAGCTCTCTGCAGGTCATTCACTAGGTCCCCCCGTGTGGTTCTGGGATTTTTGCTCACCGTTCTTGTGATCATTTTGACCCCACGGGGTGAGATCTTGCGTGGAGCCCCAGATCGAGGGAGATTATCAGTGGTCTTGTACTGTATGTCTTCCATTTCCTAATAATTGCTCCCACAGTTGATTTCTTCAAACCAAGCTGCTTACCTATTGCAGATTCAGTCTTCCCAGCCTGGTGCAGGTCTACAATTTTGTTTCTGGTGTCCTTTGACAGCTCTTTGGTCTTGGCCATAGTGGAGTTTGGAGTGTGACTGTTTGAGGTTGTGGACAGGTGTCTTTTATACTGATAACAAGTTCAAACAGGTGCCATTAATACAGGTAACGAGTGGAGGACAGAGGAGCCTCTTAAAGAAGAAGTTACAGGTCTGTGAGAGCCAGAAATCTTGCTTGTTTGTAGGTGACCAAATACTTATTTTCCACCATAATTTGCAAATAAATTCATAAAAAATCCTACAATGTGATTTTCTGGATTTTTTTTCTCAATTTGTCTGTCATAGTTGACGTGTACCTATGATGAAAATTACAGGCCTCTCTCATCTTTTTAAGTGGGAGAACTTGCACAATTGGTGGCTGACTAAATACTTTTTTCCCCCACTGTATATGTCCGAACTTAAGAACCAAATAGACTTCCCAAAAATAATATGGTATTTATTTTATTTTATTTCACCTTTTATTTAATCAGAGTCAATTTAGAACCAATGACAATCTGAATGAAGAAATACTAATTATATTAATCTATTTAATAATTAAAATTTTTGAAATATCCAAATTATATAGTGAACAACATTTAGGGGTTTACACTTGCATACAATCAATCTTAAGTTCATAATCAAAACATAATATATATATTTTTAACTTGTTGAATCTGATTTTAGACATGATCTTGTCTAGAGCTGGAAAAAAATGTTGACCTATTTTTCAGTATGATTTCATTCATACAATTAGATTTCATGTAGCATGAACAAAAACACAATTTCTCAATCAAAAACATAAGTCAGAACACAGCCTCTCTATTCTCTCATGTGATTTCAGGTCCTCTGACTGGGAAAATGTCTTTTTACAATGAGAGCAGTGGTATGTCTTCTCCTCCTGTGTATTAGTATGTTGGAAAGCCTTTTCTCCTGTATGTATTCTCTCATGCTTTTTCAGGCTCCCTAACCGGGTAAAGCTCTTTTCACATCGGGAACATTGTTAAGGCTTTTCTCCTGTGTGTATTCTCTCATGCGCTTTCAGGCTCCCTCGATGGGTAAACCTCGTTTCACAATGGGAACATTGGTAAGGCTTTTCTCCTGTGTGTATTCTCTCATGCGCTTTCAGGCTCCCTCGATGGGTAAACCTCTTTTCACAATGGGAACAGTGGTAAGCCTTTTCTCCTGTATGTATTCTCTCATGCTTTTTCAGGCTCCCTAAACGGGTAAAGCTCTTTTCACATCGGGAACATTGGTAAGGCTTTTCTCCTGTGTGTATTCTCTCATGCGCTTTCAGGCTCCCTCGATGGGTAAACCTCGTTTCACAATGGGAACAGTGGTAAGGCTTTTCTCCTGTGTGTCCCCTCTCATGTGTTTTCAGGCTCCCTAACTGAGTAAAACTCTTTCCACAGTGGGAACAGTGGTAAGGCTTCTCTCCCGAGTGTATTCTTGTATGTTTTTTCAGGTTTCCTAACCCAGTAAATATCTTATCACACTGAGAGCAGTGGTATGTCTTCCTATCTTCTGTGTGTATTTCTTCATGTTGTTTCAGGTACCGTAACTGGGTGAACTGCTTTCCACACTGGGAACATTGGAAAGGCTTTTCTCCTGAGTGTGTCCTCTCATGCTCTTTTAGGTTCCCTAACTTGGTAAAACTCTTTCCACAGTGAGAGCAATCGTAAGGGTTTTCTCCTGTGTGCGTTCTCTCATGTACTTTCAACTTCCTTAAACACTTAAAACTCTTTCCACAGTGGGAGCAGTGGTGTTGTCTCGCTGGTTTGGACGTCTCTGGGTCTGGTTCCCCTGAAGGACTCTTTCCGCTGTCAGAGTGAGAGTCTGGTCCCTCTCCTGCCAAAGACAAACAGAGTATTTAGTTCAATACTAAACAGAGAACTGAATTAAACCTCCATAAAATAAAACTGTCTTCCTGTGAGGCTAGATTCCTCAATAACCTGAAGTCAGTTTTCAGAACATTCAATATAAACTTGGTGGCCGCCATAATAATAATAATAATAATAACAATAATAATAATGATAATAATAATAATTATTATAATGATCACAATGATAATAATGTAGAACATAAAATCTAATCTTGCTTTCATGTTTATAGACTGGGGGACACCTAGTCAGTTGTACAACTGAATGCATTCAACTGAAATGTGTTTTCTGCATTTAACCCAACCCCTCTGAATCAGAGAGGTGCGGGGTGCTGCCTTAATCGACATCCATGTCATCGGCGCCCGGGGAACAGTGGGTTAACTGCCTTAACTGCCTTGCTCAGGGGAACAGTGGGTTAACTGCCTTGCTCAGGGGAACAGTGGGTTAAGTGCCTTGCTCAGGGGCAGAACGACAGATTTTTACCTTGTCAGCTCGAGGGGATT